>RJWJ010013359.1:0-40041 GCA_004363605.1 Indri indri
AAATACACTTACTGCCCCTTTACTTATTGTATCTGCTTTTGTGCCACAGAGAAGATCAGAGTAGTTACAACGGAGACCGTATGGCCCACAAAACCTAAAGTAGTTATTATCTGGCCCTTTAGAGAAAATACTTGCAGATTTTTGCTCTAGGTCAACGGGTTTCCAACCTTCCTTCTTTCCTTCCTTCCCCCTCCCCCTCCTCCTCACCCCTCCTGCTCTGCCTCCACCTCCTCCTCCTCCTCCTTCTCTCTCTCTCTCTCTCACCTCTCACACTCTCCCTCTCTCTCCTTCTCTCCCTTCTTCCCTCCCTCTCTCTTTTCTCTCTCTCTTTCTCTTCTTCCTTCCTCCCTTCTCTCCTTCCTTCCTCCTTTCTTTTTTTAGCAATTAATCTTCCCTTCAAAATAATCTTTAATAGAGAATTGGAGCTCCCCCCTCAAGACCCTCCTGCCACACACTGCTCCCCAAAGTGGAGCCAGAAGCTTATCCTGGAGTTCAGCATCAAAGTAATGAGGACAAGGATTGAAGTCTCCCTTTCTCTTAAACCAAACTAATAGATGAGTGAGAACGTGTGACTGGCACCATCTCCCTACTTGGTGAAGGACAGTTACTCCCCCAGATAACTCCTCTCCTGTTGGATTGAGGCTCTCATGACATAAGCATGTCTATTCCTTCTTCCACCTGCAGCCTCTGGCACTTGATAGGACTTTATAAATTAACTTGATAAATGTTAATGGATTGGAAGATTGAATGACCTACCATCTAAGGCAAATCAACGTCTACAACAAAATATGAAAGCCCCATCTTCTCCACCTCTTGTCCTATTTCTTACCTACTATTGAAAAGGCATCTTTATCCTCCTGCAGAGCTCCCTGAGTTCACATAGACTAACTGAAAAGAGGAAACATATGACATACTTTTTGAAAAAATATAGGTAAGCAGTTTTTCCCCACTGGTAGAAATTATATATCTAATCTAAAGAGAAATTAATGCTTAGAAGAATTAGTAAATGAATTTTCATTAACACTGATAACTCCACAATGATTGAGAAAAAAGAAAAAAAAATTTAAAAAAGCCAATAATAATTCTGCTTGGGAGGGAAATTGGGGCCAGTTTCATACTTACCCACTAATCATGCCATTTTATAGATAAACTTACTGATAATTTTTCAGGTATAGCTGCTCATGCCCCAATATTTCAACCAAACTAGGCATGGCTTTGTTCACTGAATGTTATCAGGTTCTATGTAAACGGCAAATTTCCTACATTGGTCTCTACAATTCAGCAGGAAGTGTAAGAATACATCAACATAAAACAAATATAACTTTTGTTCCTGTGTCCTCCTGTCTGCTAATAATCTTTTTTCTTATTTAGTGTCAACAAAACCCAAAAGGCAAAAATGCAGTTGGAGGTGAGAGCCAGCCCTCTGCTCAGATTAGCTGCATTTCTCATGGATTAGCAGATCTATGAGATACAAAATGAACAAGAATTGATCCTATCCTTTATGATGATGGCTTTGCTGCTGCAGCAAAGAAGATAAATGGTGCCTTCAGACTGTGATTAACCCCAAATGAACTGTTTCAGTCAGTGCCCAGGCAAGCAAAGAAAACCTGCTCAGATCAAAGTATGAGAAGACAATTTACAGAGTGCGAAGGAGCTATTTACAGAGCAGCATTAAGGGAAGATCCGGGGGACATCGAGGCAGCCAGAGACTAGCAACAAGGAGAAGCTATTAACACCCCTAGACCTATAGAGGAAAGGGGAGTGAATAGTCTCAGGGGATTCTAGTGAGAGCTGGAGCTGTAGAGAAGAGCCACTTTGCAGAAGCTGTGGTTGTGGGATTGAGGCATTGCCAGAACCATGGCATAAAGCAGGATGAAAGTGATAGTAAGAAGGACCTGATCCTCTCTGTTCTCCTGCTCTTTGATGTCTTGTCAGACGGGGCTTCCCATTGACCCATTGACTGATTCCAACCAGAAGCTAGAGCTGAAGGAAACCTGGCTGATGCAGTTGGTAGAGGTCACAGAGGGCCTCCCTGTCTCCCTGCCCCAGGCAAATAACAATGCAGAGAAGGTAGAGAATGAATAGAGAAGAATGGACTAATGGAAACGAACCAAAGCATGAGTCTGCATAGAAACAATTGCCTATGTCCTCCTTGTCCCTTATAGCCAACTGACTGTATACTGTCTTCTGCATGCTTTTATACTCTCCAAGTAAAATAAAACAAATCCGTAAGCAGTTGGATTTTCTAAGCCATTAGACAAATGCAGGAGAATGATCAGCCAGCCCTGAGAAATCTACTTGCTTGAAATTTTCAAAACATCTCTTTTTAATTCCCCGCCTTTTCCTACTGTGCCACAGAGAAGTATCTTGGGTAACAGAGTAATAATATTCTGAATTTTGTATAATTTACTGGCATTTAGAAATTTTAAATAATTAAATTTTCTCTAATTTAGAGGGATTCCTCTATTCCAGATTTCCTACTTAATATGTTACTTTTTTATAGCCAAACCCATAGGATGATGGGTTCATTTCATGAGTAAGCCTCAGAGTTCTAGGGGATAAAGATGGTGCAGGATGATAAAGTCCAGGACTGGGCTGGCAAAGAAAACCCTTAGGTTTGGGTTCTAGATTCTTCAGTTTGAGTGCCTGAGTGGTCTTAGGCAAGGCTGTTACTCTCTAGGCTTCAGTGTCATCATTTGTAAAATGATGGTGTCAAATTGCATAAATTCTAACATTCCTTTTAGCTCTGAGATTCTGTGCTTCTACTTATACTTCGGCAACTGAAAGTGTTGCATCACAGAAAGAATTTATAACAGACTTAACAGTGCCTGGTATGGGACATAGAGGGAGAGATCCAATACTGAGAATCAATACGCACTAGCATGGAACAGGAGATGGAAAGTGCAGAGGGCAGTCAATCGAGGTCTAATGCACAGCAGACACCGTGGACAAGGCCAAAGATGATGGAAAGAAAAATGTGGAATGTGAGCAGGAGGGCTAGGGAGTGATATCAGGATGAGGCTCACTTTAAGAATAGCTGCTCACAGAAGTAAGAAATAACTTGTAAATTATGGCAGCTCTTAGTTTTTTCTTGTTTGGAATGTTACAGGTTTGTCTGTTATCATTAGCTGTTAGCTAGAAGTTGGCATATTGTTCCCTAGTCCTTGGAAATATAGTTGCGATACCCAATATCTAAGTAAAACAGGTTTAGTTCATCATACGTCACAGCCATGGCCAAAAATTATGAACCTTGTAGTGTCAACTTAGTCATGGGGTTTGTTTGGATCTACAGTCTCCTGCATCTCCCTGCAGCAGCCATGGGGATTATTAATAGGAATTATGTACTAGGGAATGCCTAGTGAATTTACTCGATAGGGAAACCACCTATGTGTGGTCATCAAAAATGTTCATGCCAAGATGATATTGGACAATATATTAGAAAGGAATTATTATTCTGCTTGTCCAAATAATTTATTCCGTCTCCTTTTGTGACTGGGTACTACAAAAAAAATGTCTAGATCAAGATGAGGAGCCTGTCCAACTGTTTAAAATACAATAAAAACAAGGACATGCATCAATCGTTCATACCATCTGATAGCAGTCTGTCCTTGTGCATACAGCTAAAAATATTTTCCTCTGTCAGAAGACACAACTCAGGTGAACATCCTGGAACCCAGGCAGTGACCGAGTTCTCTAGCCTGATGTGCAGAGAGCAGTTCCCCGCCACCCCAGGGCTGTGGGTTAACAGCATACTTGGATAATACCTTTGATGATATCTTCTCCTAGCCATTGTTCCTTTAAAAACTTCTGCACTAGGAACAAGATTTCTATATATTCTGTTTCTTCACCCACATTGCCAATGAAGACACTACTGTTTAAAGACTCTAGTAATTCTTGAAAGAGGAGCAAAATAAAAAAGCAGTGGTATTTGGTATTTTTCATGGCCAAAGGGAAAACTAGAGAGAGAATACTCCCCAGATCACAGAAATTACTACCGGAGAATGCAGATTTAAACCCTGAGTGCTTGGCCTTCTGCAGCCCATTCCCTAAGAGAGCCATCTTGAGTTGTTCTCAATGCAGACAACATCAGTGCCCAACTCTCTGCTGAGGCTGCCCCAACTTCGTGAAGAACCATTCACATTCCTTTGAAAGTGAATAAGTAAACATTGCCTAACTCTAGTCTTTTTTCCTTGGTAGTTATTTTTCCTTTCTTTGAGTTGGTTCATTGAGAAACTAGGTCAAAACAGTACACAAACCTTATAATACTTTGTTATATGATGTATATGATATTGTATTATTTAGTTCTGAAAACTTTGCCCATGGCTGAAAGTACCTTCTTGATAATTTAGTCTTCCTGATGACTCAGATTCATTATAACACTCGCCTTAAACCTCAGCTGGTCCTGATTTGAACTTAGAATTGCAGCTTTTCGATTCATGACCTCGGGAACAGGCATAACTTAGGAAAGCCCACTGTAAGGTTTTATTTTGTTTTGTTTTGTTTCAGAGGCTAAGCACGAGGTATTACCTATCAGACTTTCAAACTTTTCTACACATCCTAAATAATAAAACAATATCTATAGCTGAATGAGTTTGGGGAAATTTTGTCTAAAAAAATTGGAATAAATATCTCTCCTTCTCTCTTTTGAGAGCATAAGAGAAGTCTTCTGATAGTGACTATCTGGAGGGATCAGCTGTGTAGCTATATTCAAAGTATTTGTAAGCTGATAATGAAAGCCAGCCTTATTCATTTATATTTATATTTTACACATATTTCTCTGGTGCTTTTGCTCTGAATTTATGGAAGATCTTTACATATTTTAGCTAATCCTAACACTATTCCTATGAGATATGTGGCTAAAGATTAACATGACGGGGAAGGGGCCTCTCTGCTTGTAACTATAGTCAAAACCTGGAGGAAGGCTTGTGTGTGGAAGAGAGAGACAGAGACAGAGACACAGAAAAAGAGAGAAAAGATTGGAATGTTCCCAATCTATATCCTTCCCAAAATTTTACCAGGTAAGCCTGCATCCCTTTCTCTCCCTCTTCCTCCTGCTGCTTGCTCTAATATTTTAGTCTGTCAAATCATTTCTTTCCTCCCTGGCCCTGACCAGAGGCCCTTCCTTCCCAAACCCTTTCTTGGTGCTTCCCTTCCACTTAAGAAATGATCTCTTCTCTCCATAAAACCCAGAGAACTTGATTTTTACCTCTGTAACAAAATCTATCATATTCCATTTTGTGCAATGCTTATTTGTGTCTTGTTTTACCTTGACTACAGGCTGTAAGTCCCCTGAGGGCAGATCACATCTAAGTCATCTATTTCACCCACAGACCACTTAGCATAAGATCTGGTCCACAGTTGAAGCTAAAAATCTCTCTGTTAAATGAATCGAAGGAAATTTTGATTCCCAATTTTATGTTTTCCTGCAGGAAAATCTGCAAATGAAAACTTTTTCCAATATTCCCTTCCCCTACCCACTAAATTTTCAATCTTCCTTTCTAATGTTTCTTGAATCCATCATTCCTTCTTGGACATTGTCCTAGTTTAAGCTCTTGGTTTGGTTCTCCCATGATAGCTTTCCACCTCTAGTCTCTTTTTAGTCCTCACTCTGCCTTTTACTGCACCCTTTCTACTCACTGCTTCAAACTTCCTTCACATACAGTCTTCTGTGTAAAATAAATAAAAAAAAAAAAAAGCAAATACACCCAAAGTCAATGTCCAATGTTCTTCATCACCTACCAAATAACAAAACTCTTCCAAAATATGGCAGCCTATTTCCCACTATTGGTTGACATAAAACCCACACGCTAGTCTAATTGGACTTTTTGTTGGTTCTAGAAGACACATAAACCCTTTTGCCAGCGTCCTTCTCATACAATTCCATCTACTGGAATGGTCACATCTCTAGACAGCCACCTGCAACTATTGTAATCTCACTTGTTTTTCTAGTCCTAGCCCAAAGACACAATCTTCCATTAAATCTTTCCATATTTTTCTCTCATTCCCTAAATGACGTGCTCTCTCTTTTGTTGAGAATTTCTCTGTCTCTCTGTCATTTGAATTCTTTTAAAATCAGGAATCATGTCAGATTCATCTTGATATAACCTACAGCATCTGGCAAAATGCCTTGCACATAATAGGTTCCAATAAATATTTGTTTGAATTGAGTCTCTTAAAATTTATTCAAATTCATCTGTAAAGGGAAAAAGACTCTATTTGGTACTTCTCCAATTCTCAATATCATCATTCAATTCCATTTTATTTCTCACTCTCAGAACTTAAATGTCACTTTATAATTCCCCAAAGAAAACTAGCTCCTTTCATTTTTTTGTACCTTTGCTCTATATCTTCACTTACTCTCTCTAACGTTTTTAATTCCTTTTACTTCTCTTTCACTCTTTCCTTTCCTTCAGTTTTGCCTGTAACTCCAATCAAATTAGTACATCACTCTAGAACATTTGACATCAGAGCAGATGATTGCAAAAATTTCTTTTAATTCCCATTAGTTAATACTTTAACCAAGTTTCACAACTTGAAAATCTGTTATTACAAACTCAATACTTGTCTTCCTATTAGTCTTTTTTATGTTTAACTTCACTATTATTTTAAAGCAATGCAGGGGTCTTTGGGGCACTGAAAAGAGAGAATGCAGTAATTCATTAGCCAGTAAAGCCCAATCCCTAGAGAGAGGTCCAAGGGAAGCATTGAGAACAGGATGCATTTACAGCAGCACAGCAAAATTGCAGGCTGGGAAGTTCCATAACCTGAATGCTCGCAGGAGGAATGCTGCCCTGTCCATCTTCTTCTTGTTTAAAGTATGACTTTTGAGGGATTTTTTTTGTCATATTTTGTAATACCAATATTGCAGTTCCCAAGTTATCGTAAGGGATTGTGTATCAATGCGATGTCATAGGAATATGAATTAAGTGAGACAATTTTGAAAGAACTGTGGATTGCAAAATTTAACTTTTGATTAGTCTTTAGTTCTAAAAGATGACAGAGGAATAGGGAAAGTGTGTGTAAGGGACAGATGGAAATGAAGTTAATACTGGGTATGATCTGAATGTTTATGCCCTCCCAAAATTCATATGTTGAAATCCTAACCCCCAAGGTGATGATATTAAGAGGCGGGGCCTTTGGGGAGGTGATTAGGTCATGAGGGCCCTCGTGAATGGAATTAGTGCCCTTTTACAAAAAGAAAGACCCCAGAAAGCTAGCTCATACCTTCTACCAGATGAGGACACAATGAGAAGGCACCATCTATGAACCAGAAAAGTGGGCCCTCACCAAACACAAAATCTGCCAGCACTTTGACCTTGCACTTCTCAGCCTCTAGAACTGTGAGAAATAAATTTCTGTTATATATAAACTGACCAGTTATGTTATTTTGTTATAGCAGCTTGAACAGATTAAGACGATTTGGATTCCCAGGGGGAAATTTTTGAAGCACTTTCCAGATATAATTTAAAATGAGTAAGGAAATGAGAGAAGCAACAGTGATTTGAGCCATATTCCTCCACAGAAAATATGTGGCAGCAACTAAGGTAAAAATACAAACAAAACAAAAAAGAAAACTCCATACATATGAAATATTTACCATGTGATGAAAATAAATAGTTGAAGAAATAATAGAACATATCTCCATTGCTATCAATCATTATCATATATCAAAATAATAACTATTATCTATATTATATAATAAAACATATTTTTATTTTATATCACTATTATTAGTTAAATTAATCTGCTCTCAGGAATCTATTATGAGTCATGAGTAGCAGTATTGATAAATAAATCTTTTAACAATAATGTAGGTAACAAGAAATATCTCCTTTCTTCATACCTCTGTCCTATTATTAATCCATAGGGATATGCAATTAGTGTATATGACAATGACGCAGCTAGGAGACTGGAACCTGGGGTTTTTTTGATATACAGTCATATTCCCAGTGCTTCAGTTGCTCTACAAAAAAGGAACTTACTTTTATTTCTTCCATGAAGCATATCATAATATATTTGTTTCATAAATCCTTTTACCATCCTTACAAAGCAAATAGGAGACACGTATTTTTATTTCGTCTACCTGGATAGATAGGCTAACCAAGGCACTGCTGATTAGAGGTGGCGAGCCATTTTTGATGACAAGCAGACCTGGCTTTGAGGCCCCTGTTGTCACTGATTAGCCATGAAACCTTGGGCGAGTTCAAGTTTCTTCATTCTGGACATTTAGTACCTATCTCAAAAGCTTATTATGAGAAATCAATGAGAATATATATCTACACACACAGGCGCAAACATACACACATACACACACCATCCACTACACATGTATACATCGTGGAATAGCTGCCACATTGAATGTGGCTAGTAGTTTTTATTATAATGAAAGCACCCAATTTTTCTTATCTTCTTAAAGATGTAACTATGCCATTCAATACATCTTTCTAGATGCCTGGAGTCATTTACTGGGCTCTAACACCCTCTAGCCTGCCATGGAATACTGGACCGGGATCTATCTTCAGCCCTTTGTGAGCTCTTATGTGCTGGCATTGTGGTCAAGATGTTGTCAAGAAAGTTATGGGACATCCTTGCTCTTGTCATTGTATTTAAACAAAACATTTGACTATCAGGCCATTTCCTTATCTTTTGTTTTAAAGGGGGAAAAAAAAACACTTAGCAATGCCTGGCTTGTAAAGAGCTCTCAAGATATATTATCATCATCCCCTTTGGTTGCCTGAGCTCTAAACTATAAAGCTCAATCTTGAGAAAAGAGCAGACACAGGAATAGGTAGGCTTTATTTTTTTATAACTACTATTAGCATAGCTATTACACCATTGCCATGTTTTACCGTTTTTCTTGAAATAATTTAAAATTTACAGAGAAGGTGCAAGAATGGTGCAAAAAATATTTCAGTATACCCTTCACTCAGATTCACCAACTATTCACATTTTACTTCTCTGTCTCTTTCTCTTTGCCTTTCTGTCTCTCTCTTTCTCCCTGTCTTTCTCTCCCCTTCCACACCCTCTCTCTTTACATATATATATATGTGTGTGTGTGTATATATGTTTGTGTATATGTATATATATTGTTTTCATTATATTCCTTTACACAAAATGCTTTGCCATGTTTTTCTTAAGAACAAAGACATTCTCAGAACAATTATCAAATCCCAGATCAATATGCTATTTTCTGTATACTCTCCATATTAAAATTCACCAATTATTCCTAAATATATCTTTATGGTGTTTATTTTCCCTGATCCAGTATCTAGGCTAAGCTTCTGTGTCACATTTAGTTTCCTGTTTCACTTGCCTCCTGCCTAGGGTTTATGTCCTTGTTCCGGGAGCTTTGTGAGTGTGTAGCGCAAAATTCACTGACGACAGAAACTTTTTTCTAGTGAAAAGCAAAATATTTTTATAAAATATAATAGATTCTTCATAAGCAATATTAATTTTCTCTCATTCTACCAAAAATCAAAAAAATAAGAGGGGCTTTGTTCCAGTGACTTTGACCAAGGCTATTTAAGAAAGTGTTTATCATGAAAAAGCCACAGGGCTGATCTTATGTTGACTTGACCTGTTTTCTGCAATGGTTTGAATATAAATTGAGTCCCTGTTACATGGCAGTTTGAGATCTGGGTTTAGCCCTGAAATGGTTAAAAAAATCTGGACAGAAGTGCATATCATATGGTTCCATTTATATGAAGTGCATAGAAACTGCAAATCTATACAGAGACAAAAAGTAGATTAGAGTTTGTCTGGGGCTGGGTAGTAGAAATGGGTATTGATTACAGATAGGCCTGGGGGATCTTTTTGGGGTGATAAAAATGTTCAAAAACTGGATTGTGGTGAAGGTTGTGCAACTCTGTAAATTTACCAAAAATTGTCAGAGTGTATGCTTAAAGCAGGTAAATATTAGTCTATTTAAATTATACTCCAACAAAAGCTGTGGGTGGAAGGAAGGAAGGAAAGAGGGAGGAAGGGAGGAAGGAAAACCCAGAAAAAAAAATCTGGTCAGAGACATCTTATCCATAGATCAATTCAGGCAAATTTCAGGAAAAGGCAATAGAAGACATAAGTTGCCTGAGGCTGCTTTCTTACCTAGGGCCTATTCTAAGTGATGAGCGAAGCTTCGGAGTCATCTAAATTGTATTGGTACCTAGGAAACCTTTCTTCACTGCCAAGAGGAAGAGTGATCATGTACTATTTGTTTTCTTTTGTAAAAAATCCTACCTAAATTCATACCAGGAGCACGGCCTCATGAAATCATGATAAAAATTAAAAAGAAGTAGTCTCCACAACGATTTTGAAACTTTTGAAGAAAAAAAATGAGCCAATCAAAGTTGTTAAACTTGTCTTTCTCACAAGTGTCCGTTTGTATGAGATCGGTTGGAGGAAACAGATCAGTGCCCATATTGGCATATCGTCATGGCGGTATCCTGAAAGACGGAGAATTATGCATGTTTCATTGCAGAAAAACTACAAATGTTGAGAATTTTTATGAACCAACGACTTCAAAATTATTTTGGTGATTTTATTTTTCTTTCAAAAATATTAGGTAAGCTCTCCAAGCATCCCTTCTGTGGGCTGAATATCTACCTTCTGTAAAAAGCGTGAAGAAAACTTCAGTGGAGCAACAAGGCTGTAACACTGGGGAAAATGATTGATTTCACTTAAACACCACCACCAACAAAAAATGTTTAAAAACAGTTTCACGGCTCAACTTTCTCCTTGCTTTTTTTCCCCTTATAGTTGGAATGTATTTTATCGTCTGTCAGTTTTGCCCTATGATATGTCCTCTTAAATTGGATCTGTAAGCCCTTCATAAAGTTTAATAAATCTTCAGCATTTCACCCTAAGGAAATTATATTAAAAACCTTCAAATGTGAAGTTGGGCCCGCAGACACACAGCACTGGGAATTTTATCACCATAATCAGCGTGTAATGAAAGCCTCTGTCGCTGTTCCTTCCCAATCATAATCTGCCTGTCTTTATGAAAAAAAGGGGGGTTTGTCTGGGTTCATCTGCAAGCTTTAATTGGAAGATGTCTTCATTTCATTCCAGCCTACTGGGATAATAACTAAGCCTCGTGTTTAAACACAGGCCCTTGCCGCTGATATTTTTTCATTTAGTAAAGCATGTCTCTTTAAATGATTTAGCAAATCATCATGAATGCCAAGCCAGGGTGATTGGCAGCTCATTGCTGGTGCACCATTTGCATGACATTTGTTCTTCAGCTAAGAAAGCTGCCGCAGGTAAACAAGCAGGCCCTGTACTGACTCCCTTTGAGTCCCTTCCTGTTTATTTTCTCATAATCAAATGACATTTATGGAGAGGCAAATGCAGCTGCACATATATGAGGGAAATGCAATCAGGCTAAACATGATGACTTCATTCAGGTGATATTTTGATTAGTGAAAGGACATTTTTATGACATAGGGGGCTTTTTATTGAGAAATCCAGCAAATTCCCTTTTGTATAACAAATACCTTATGTTTTATCTATATTTTAATGTAAAGGCTGGACTCAAATAATTGGTGGATTGAGCATTCACTTATGAGGGTTTCATTAAAACACGTGAGAGATACAAAAGGAACTTCTTTGTCGTATTCAGAATTAAATAGCTTCTTTTCCCTTTAAAGCCAGAAAGAAAGAAAGAGAGAGAAGGAGAGAAAGAGAGAAGAAACAAGATAAGGCAATATGATATAAAGCTAACGCTGTTTTATAGCATTGATAAATGTAGCTTTCCCTAAAGGAGATTCCAGAGAGGAACTTATTTTATACATATTTTCTAGCTCATCATTCTATCAACAGATGCAGAAAAATTGGAGCTGTTTTCTTTCTCTTTTAAAAACTTTTAATAGTAACATAAAATACTTGGAATAGTTAATGTTAGGAAAGTAACGAAGAGCAGGCTCTACTTTTGCAGGCTCACTAGGATTTACAGAAAGAGGTATGCCTTCAAATCTGAAAACGTTTCCCCTGCAGTATGGGCAAATATTAATACAATCCTGGCTGAGGCTAAGGCTGGGGTGGGCTGTCACTTCAACCCTACGTTGAGGATGCATTTTCACAGTCGGCTGCCAAATCCCTCCTAAGGGGTACCCCAGACAATCTGAGACCACTCGATTCTTTATGAACTGAAACAATCACTCTAGGAAAAGTGTCATCTTTATTTTATCACTTCTGTGTGAGAGAAGCATGGAGAAATATGCTTATTTTAAGGACAAAGCAATCCAAATTTTATTCTATTATTCTATATTATTTTTGTCATTGTGATTTTGAGTTCCTATTCTGGATATGTTTCCCCCCTGTGCTTTCTTTCTCTCTGGCATCTATGACTCATAAAGGGCAAGGAATGATTCATTCAACCCGCAAGTCCTAGAATTCCCTCAGTCCATCGGGGCTGAATCAAAAAATTGCTCTGACCCACTGCGTAGAGCTGGCCAGCTGCCAGCTATTCTAAGACTGGCTAAGAGAACAAACTTTGAGAGCCATAAAGTAAAAAGAGAAAAGCCAGCAACAAGTCTGGGAAGGAGGAAGGGCTGGAATCAAAGCAAAGGTCTAACACGACTGTGGTCCCTCTTGGTCTCTTTGTTGTACTTGAACATACAAAAATACTTGTTTCAGCAACATCTCCCAATCTGCAGGTCAATGATCCTACGTAATAACAACAACATATAGGTGGTTCCTTATGACTTCTAGAATGTTATGTCATTTGATATAATAATGTCTAGGATGAGCTCTATATTAAGAGGATGCTGAGTGTTCACTAACTACAGAAGCTTTTGCAGGAACCTGGTTCTTTCAGCGCAGGTGAAAGAAACAAGTCACTTTCCCATTGGCAGAGCACATGTTCTCAGTGCGGTGCACTGTTCCATGGAACTATTCATGTTCTTCTTGTACTGTTTGTGCGCAGCGGGGCAGGAAGTTCTCAGCCCTCTCCTCACTGAAGAGCATTCATGATTTAAAATGTCTTTCTATTCTTTTGTTTGTTTGTTTTATTCACTCTAAAAATAAGGAACTCTAAATCCCTCGCAAGAAATCTGATTCAGATCAGGTGATGAAAATACTTTAATGATTGTCAGACGGAGACTGCATTCAGTTAAGGAAGAAGCGAAATTATCTTGAGGGAGTTGTGAGCAATTTGTAGACAGTGCTATTGGAGCTGTCTAGCTCCATTTTGCCTGAGTTAAGGAGACCTGCTATGGGGATTCTGGACTCCTGATGACTAATATTGAAGGTGGCGTTTGTGGTGGATCCTGAGCCCCATCCTCCACCACGGCAAGATTGGATGAGGTGTCCCTGTTGGGTCTTCCTTTAGCTACACTCACCTCAGTCACACAATTTGTCATGCCATTGAACAACTGCCTGTTTAGTGGTCTGCGACAGTTAGTTTTAGGTGTCAACTTGACTGGGTTGTCAACTTGACTGGGCGATGCCCAGATGCTAGCTGGTTAAGCAGTGTGTCTGGGGGTGTCTGTGAGGGTGTTTGCAGAGGAGACCAAAATGTAAGTCAGTGGACTGAGAAAGGAGGACCCACCCTCAAGGGTACCATCCAGTCAGTAGGGGCCCAGCTTGGACAAAGCAGGCAGAAGGGGAATATGGAACTCTCTCGCTCTCTCTCTCTGTTTCCTCTGGAGTGGGATGCCTTTTTCTCCTCTGCCTTTGGACATTGAACTCCAGGCTCTTCAGCTTCAGGACTGTGGGATTTGCACCAGCAGCCTCCAGACTGAGGGCTGCGCTGTCAGCTTCCCTGGTTCTGAGGCTGTTTGACCTGGGCTGAACCATGCTACTGGCTTCTCTGAAAGACAGGCCACCAGCCTCTCTGGCTCTCCAGCTTGCAGATGACCTATCATGGAAATTCACCTCTGTGCTTGCGTGAGCCAAATCCCCCTAATAATTCCCCTTTTATATATATCCTGTTCGTTCTGTCCCTCTGGAGAATCCTGACTAATACATGGTCTGTGCCTCTTGCCCCATATTAAACAGTGAGCAGCCTGAGGCCAGGACATCTTATTTACCTGTGCGTCAGATAGCAATGTACTGCCCCTCAACCCCAAACACATCCTTCAATGTGTGCTATAATAAGCCACAGAACTCCTGTAAGCATTTCTCCTTGAAAGCGTATGACGTTAAACCTTCTTGGTGGAAGGCACTGAAGGGGCATCGCAGGAGGAAGCAGCTTCCTGTGATTTCTGGTCAGGGGAGAGCAGAGATGAGGCTGTCCAGAGCTATCCATTGTTGCCTGGCAGAACCACACGCAGAACAGGGACTACTCCACCCCCACGGCCTAGGCCTGGTAGTAACATGTCCACAACCCTCTCTGTGCAGAACCAAACCCTTCCCCTTCCACACACACACCTCGCCAGCCACAGGGCAGCCTGAATGACCGTGTGACAAGTGGCCGATTGCCTGCCCCCTGGAGGGCTGCCTGTGGTTTGCCCAGCAACCCCAGATGCACTCCAGACTGGCTAAACTGGTGAATATCTCTGCCAGCCAGTGACCGAACTACATCTTCTCCAGTGAGACCGCCAAGGTTCTCCTTTCTTGGTTACTCTGCTTCAGTCATAGGGTGCCATATAGAGTTTCTTTATATATTACAGTTAATAATTCTTATATTAAACTTCCTCTGTAAAACCTACTACATGCTTTCCGTCTCCTGACTATGACAATCTGAAAATGTTCATTACCAAGAACAGTGCCTGACACTTTGGAATCTATCAGTAAATATTCACTGAATGTTCAGTAAATGGATAAAAAGATGAATCAATGAGAAAGTTAAGAGATTCCTAACTCCTGCATATTGGCTCTCTTGCTAACTAGCATTTCACCGTCTCCTGATGAAGCATCATCCCCGCTTTTGTTTCGTCCAACAAAGGAGTCATCAAACAACCAGGGAGTTTGATGACCATCTCTGAGCCAAATACTGTTAGTTCTTAAGTCCCCAGAAATAAAATCTAAATTTTACCCCCTATGTTAGTCAGAGTTCTCCAGAGAAACAAGAATGAAAAGCATGTGCACATATATAGAGAGAAGGAGATTTATTAAAAGGAATTGGTTTATGACATTAAGGAAACTGGAATGTCCAGAATCTGCAGAGTGGGCCGGAGTGCTGGAGACCCGGAAGAGCTGATACAGCACGTGACATCTAAAGGCCACCTGCTGGAGAATTCACTCTTGCTCAAGGGAGGCTGGTCTTTTTGTTCTGTTCATACCTTCAACTGATTGAATGAGGCCCACCCACATGATGGAGGGCAACCTGCTTTACTCAAAGTCCACGAATTAAAAAGTTAATCTCATCCAAAAATCCCCTCACAGAAACACCCAGAATAATGTTTGACCAAGTGCCTGGGCAACCCACAGCCCAGCCTGGTTGGCACATAAAATTAACCATCAGTCTTCTCTAAACCCCCAAACTCATCTTTGCCAGGATAGAGAGAGAGAGCAAGAGAGAGAACAGTATAGTTGTCATCATCATTTTGGACTTGGCCTTGGCTGCCACCACATGAGTGACTCGGCAGTGAGGACTTAGCCAGCATCAGGTTCCCAAATGTTCCAAGCCCAAGAGATTCATGTCAGTTCCCTCAAAAGAGATCTTTCTCTAATCCCTGTAGGGATAGGTCATTTTCATCAGAACATGGCGCTCTCTCCGAATGCTGCTTCCAAAGGAAAAATGGCATTTAGGAAAGACCTATAGCCTATCATGGTGAAAGTGGGAATATTTTCAGATTCCTGAGTCCCGGTAGCAGGGCAATAAATAAATGATAGTTTAACATTCCCGTCTTGAAGAGAAATTGGTAAAAGCGCTGAGCCTCTAATAGAATTGGCTTCATTTTCTTCCACGTCAGAAGGCAGTAAGCACTGACTACTATAGATGAGGTGTGGTTTTCTCAAATGATTTTTAGGCCATATTCCAAGAATTTTAGACAGGATAATTCTATTTTTCCATCCCCACCAAGACACTCAGTTATATTTAACACTCTAGATTGGTCAAAATTCAACCTATAGTGAACTATGAAGATTTCTTTTGTGTGAAGTGTGCCCAGATCATTAAAAATCTACAGTTGTATCAAAGAAAGGGGTATTTTAATCTCTTTTTTACATCCCTAAACTTCAACATCTTAATGCCAAAAGTAAAATTTTCAACTTTGTGGAGTTCATTTTCAATTTATTTTTATATAAAGGCTATCTGGTCTAATATTGAACTGAATTACATTTATTTCTGTATTTATATTAGTTCTGCTTTTTTTTTTTTTTTTTTAACAGAGATAAGGTCTGGCTATGTTGTCCAGGCTGAACTCGAACTCAGAGGCTCAAGTGATTCACCTGCCTCAATCTCCTGAGTAGCTGGGACTATAGGCACACACCACCATGTCCGGTTTGTGCTGCCATTTTAAAGATAAAAATTAAAATGGGGAAAAAATTGTGGCATGATGGAAAAGCCAATTTCAATTTTAAGCTCTTTTTAAATGTGTGAGTCTAGGTGTAGCAACCAGAGAAGGCGAAATTTCTGAAAGTGTATGACACTTATGAATTTAAAGACTACATTTTTGGTGCTGTTCTGAAAGTGAAAACTTGATATTGGCTGGTACCTACACTTGCCAGCATAAAATCTGTCTGTGAATGGACAATAAACTGCACATTGCCATGAGCACATGCGTGCAAGCTCATGGGCCTCGTGCATAAACACAGATATGAGGGTCAGAGAAGAGCTCACTGCACATTTTGCTGCCTGTTTCACGAATTTTTGAATATACAAATAACTTGGTTTTACTTTACAATTACAGATGCATACTTTAATACAAATAAGAAATTTGCCTTTCTCTGTTCTTCTTGGAGCTAGAAAGAATTTTCTTCCTTAAATATCTCTAAATTCAAACAGTTGAGCAATTTTTTCTTTCAGAATGACTATAAAGAAGCATAGAGCTAGAGTAAAAATCCTCATACATCATCCCTATGTCTTTCTCCCTGAAAGATTCTGAGATTTTAAAGGAAAAGTACAATTTTTTCCTGCCACCATGTTTAAAGAATTAAGGATAAGTTTTAGAACCTCCTAAAAATTGTTTTCTGGAAAGCAGATTTAAGGAGCTTATCCTCTAGTGACTTAATCCTATGAAATAATTGTAAAAGGGAGATTGTCATGTTAGATATGAAGGGAGTATTTGCAGGTTTCCTGAAGAAGCATTCTGTCTTGTTTTTATGCTTGTACTTCTCATCTGGGTTCCTTTGCAACATGGGTGAATATTGGTTTTTACATTAAGAATAAAAAATTTTTTATCATCTGTCCATTTTTCATATCAGACATGTTCCTATTGAAATAAAGTAGATGGAACTCTATGAAATTCCTGTCTTCGGAGATTACATAGTTTGATTAATAATCGATATCAGGTGTTCCCTTGTTCCTCTAAAAGTTGCAAGTCAGTTTGCTAAGGAGTTTAAACTATTAAATGAAAATTAAAGGGCAAAAGTTTCCTCAAGGTCCATATAAATAGAAAAAATTAACTTCTGGTTAAAATTATTGTATTAAATAAGGTAATAATGACCAAATCTGAATATAAGTTAGAAAATCATGTTACCATTTTCTGAGGGTAAGAGAGCAAATTAACCCACATGGAATAGCAGAAGGAACCTTTTCTCGTTCTTTCTCCCCTTGAAAAAGACACATATTTCCTGAAAGGGGAAGAAGGAAATAGGAAGCCAACCTGGCAACTGCGGGATGAAAATGCGTCTGCCTGGCATGTTCAGTGTTGTTGTTCTTCGGGTTTTTCTTTCTGTCCAGAGGGAAGCTTAAGCCAAGAATTTCATCTTGCCTTTCCTTTCAGTGGATCTGGCATGAATATCCTGGCTCACAGGTGCCTTCCTAAATGTGAGAATCAGGTATAAAGTGGATTTTAACGATTTGTCACACACGTCAGCTTTGATTATGTCCACCAAAAAGAATATGGGCGGATATGATGGGGAGAAGGTGTTAATGTACATTGATGGTCTTCAAACTGTGCTCCAGAAAACCCTGGGAATCCATGGAGCCCTTAAAAGCCACTGCTACAGTCAGTGGGGCCGCTCAGTGGGCCAGGGGCCAGGCCTCACCCTTGACCACATTTATTTCAAATGGAGACACTCCGGTTGATCAGGTTTTACGTGTCCGGAATCCACGTAAGATTTCATCTGAATAAAAGATTCTTTGGAAACACATACACATGCTCACACAAACTCGACATGAAAACCCTCTAAACAATGTGTGTTCCTCTTCAAACTCAAAGGGATTTTTGATTAACTATTGGTTGCCCAGGTCCTGTGTAATAATTGAATTAATGAGTACTGTCATGTATTAGCACTATTTATTTCTTTTATTTCCCTTTTATTTCTTTGTGAGTTTTTATTGGCTCAGGTCTTCAGAAGTGAAGAGAAAATTTGTATAATAATTCAAGTGTTTTCTACAGAGAAATTGTTCTCAAACTTTGGCCAGTTACTAGAATCATGTAAGAATTTAGTAAAAATAAGACCAGACCCTATCCTCTTTCAACCAGCCTGATCTTCTGTGCTCTTTATCATCTTTCCAGATGATTCTTATACATACTGAAGTTTGAGAGTCACTGATTTAGAAGAAAAGAGTTATTGTTACTTGCCCTTTTTTGTTAGTATTACAAAATGCATTCTATACCCTTTGATTTAGTCTGGGGAAAGTATATCCATTGCCACTGTTAAGGCTTAGAAATGGAAGAAAGCTAAAGAGCAATCATGAGACATATTTATGGTGCAAACAAGTTGACACAGCATGGCTTAAGCAAAGATTAAGTCAAAAGTTCTTGTCTTTTGTCCGTTTTCTGTTGCTTATAACAGAATACCTGAAACTGGGAAATTTATATAGAAAAGAAATTTATTTCTTATAGTTATAGAAGCTGAGAAGTCCAAGGCCACATATGGTGACAGCCTTCTTGTTAGTGGGGACTGTCTGCAGAGTCCCAATGTGGCACATGGCAAGGGGGTTGAGCTTGCTAACTCAGGTCTCTCTTCCTCTTCTTATAAAGCCACCAGTGCCACTCCCATGATAACCCATTAATCCACTAATCCGCTAATCCATGAGTGGATTAAAATCCATTCATAAAGGCAGAGCCTTCCTGACCCAAACAACTCTTACAGGCCCTCCTCTCCATACAGCCACATTGGGGATGAAGTTTCAACATGAGTTTCAGAGGGGACACACATTCAAACCACAGCAATTCTCTAAGAAAACAACTTATTCCAGCCACATCATTGCCTTGTGCTAATTTATTGATTCATCTAATCTACATTTGATAAAGGAAGACAAGAAAATAAACTAATAATTTCAGGTCAATAATATAAGTGATTAAAGGAAATACAGAACAAGTGTGGGTGACAAACATCTATGTTTGCCTCTGTTTTTCAAGAAATCCTTCACAGGGGAGGAACTTTCGTGTTGAGGCCCAATGCCCAAATTTATTTTCTAACATATTCAGAATCAGAAAATTAAAGAATATAGATATTCCTTATCTATTTTGTCTTAAGAAATATCATCTAAGGTTATTTGGAAATAAAATCTAGTTTTCTCATGTTAACTGTGCTTTTCTATAATTTGTCAAATGACTCCAAAATTTTTGAAATCTTGAATTGAGAGTACATGGATAATTACATTTCAAATTCAGTTGCTTCTCTCCCTTCCATCTCAGGAGTTAGTCTACTCCTCATTATGGGTCAAATTTTAAGGCAATCAAGAACCAAGCCAAGTAGATACCTGCTATAGGGTAGAAAGTAGGCTTCAAAATGGCTTGATTATAAGAAAATCCTTAACACCTACCTATTGTTATTAAAACAGATTTGCTTCTAGTAGTTTTAGATCTAAGAGGTGCTTTGTCAATGAAGTGCTTTTATCAGTTAATACAATGCAATATTCCCCAGCCCCCTTCCACTCTACCACCCACCCCAGTCCCCGCATAGATTCACAGGGATTGCAGATCTGGGCTGGGAATCAATCCAGCCTAATCCAGTATTTCAAGTGAATGGAAGAAGGATTAGATAGAAAAGTTTAGAGCCAAGGCTAAAGGTAGTCTAAGTTTTTCCTCTCCTTTGGTATAGAGTTTCTCTTACTACAACGCAGGAAACAAACTTGAAATACATATTTTAATGAAGCATGCCATAAAATGAAATGAATTAATTCCTACATGAAAATTAAAATGCATGTTTCAATGGAGTAGAAGTCAAAAGACCAATATTTAAATTCTTATTTTGCTATTTATTATGCATTACCTTAGATAACTCTCTGTACTATTGTTTCCTTATCTGTAAAAACATGCATAATGATACTTTCTTTGCAAAGTTATTGGGAAGATAGAATTAAATAACTTAGATGAAAACACCTAGGACTATAGCTGGAATGTATTAGAATCCTCACAAATTATCAGAATAAAATTTATTTTTTTCAAAATGTCCTTTGTTATTGGGATAAAGTAAAATAAAATTAGATTTTTTCATGACTCACATGGGAACTGTGGGGTATCCCTTTCAGTCCTCTATTATGGAGAAAAATAAAACACAAATAGTTTATTCATTTAACAAATATTTATTGAGAGTCTGCTATGTACTGGCATTAGTCTAAGTGCTTAGGATTCATTAGGGAACACAAAAGCCCATGCCATTGTGGAGCTTATATTTAAAGTGAGCAACCAGATGCTTTCTTTTTTGTTCTTTCTCAAAGCCCATCTCCACTCAATGCAACATACACACACCCCCATATGCTTTGTGATTGTTGTACAATTTCTTTTCTGTCACTCTTGCAAAAAATAAAAGAGAATCCATGTCATCAAAAATATGCGCAAGGCTGCCACATAAGGTCATGCACATTGACTATCATGCGAATAGTGACCTTGGAGCTGTCCAGTTTGGTGGTCTCAAATATACATAAAAGGAAGGCTTTGCTTCCTAGCTAATTTCTGGCCTTAATGATAGTCTGTCAGGATTCTCTGGACTAGACATGCTCTTCAGGGAATAGCCAGTGAAAAATGAAGATTAAAAATGATTTTGTAAAAGCCCTAAGCTATATAAAAAGTTGTCCCTGTGCTCAAAGGAAATTGCCTTAGATCTTATAGATAGTGTTTTGGGAATATAATTTATCCCTAACCTGAGCAAATTCTGATGACACTAGATCATTGAGGAATGTTTTTATTAGAAGAGAGTTAGGGAGAGGTTATCCCAGAGATTAATGCTTGGAATGGAAGCATCACGCAACAGTTGTTCTCAGTTTGGGAAGCAGATAACTCTAAAACAAAGGCATTGAAATCTGCCGTGTTCACCCTCCAGTAATCATGTACCTTATTCCTATAAACTCCCAGCATGTCCCCATTGGCAGGGTGTGGAAAGAGAAGCCACATGAATTGTGGTCCATGGTAATTATTTGAAGACTACAGTGTCGTCTCAAGCCTCGTAGTTCCAACAGTTGACTATTTGATTGGTTAATCAGGGTAGACATGAATATAGTGCTGAAATGTGTCCTATCAGGTGAGCATTGTAGGGGTTTTAACCATTGTCTCAGTACCTGATGGTGAGCAAAGGGGCAGGCCTGTGACAGATGACTCGCACGCCTAGAGTTTCTCAGGGCAAGAAGTGAGTGTTCCCTTCATACCTGATGTGGGCCATGCATGACAGAGACATGGTGTTGCATACTGTAGAACCTGTCCAAGGTCACCAGACCTCAGCAGAAGGTGCTGGAGGGGCCACTCTGTGCTTAGCAGCTGAGAAAGGAGGAAGCCAGAAGAGAGATGTTTTTGTCCTTATCAAATGAATCTGTGATAAGACACCCTCAGCAATGCAGGGAATGATGGGGATGGTCTCTGAAGAACTAACGAAACCTCACATCAGAGAGAGAGTCACACTTTAATGTCTGTTGAGCCCAGAAAATACAACCCTGAATTAAAATGACAGTCCCATAAGTCACATTCCTGACTTCTTATATCTTTTCCCATTCTATGAGCCAGCCCTAGTTAGCAACATAGAAAGGGGGAAAAATCACTCCCCTAGGATGGGAGAGAACCTGCCCACTCTCACTCTCTTTGCTAAAGAGAGGCTTCCAGTATGAAGCAGGTAGGAGAGAAGAAAGGGAGAAAAGGTTTTAGCTTTAAATCATGATTGAAGTGTTAACTTTAAATCAAGATAGACTTTATGATTACTCAATAGAGACTGTGTTTGATGACAGGTAGTGACTAGACAATACTCTGTGTTACCCAAGAGTGACCAGTTGGGGACTGCGTTTTCCATCCAGTAGCGAGAACTAACCCAACAGAGCAGAGGTAGGGAGACAGTGGAGTCAAATAAAGGTTGCTTGAGGATTAACCTTGCATGAGTTAGGCTTACTCAAGGTACACATGTCAGATGATGCTTTGATTCATTTACTACTCACAATGACCAGGGGTGCATCAGCTTTGGAAGGAGAAAAAGGTGTCCAGTTTCCCCAAATATAACAAGGAAACTGCACCCCACCTCTTGTCCTGCAGAGTTTTGGAAAGATTTTTAACACTGGTGAAATTTTCCGTGATGTCCTAGAGGACCTTAGATAAGGGTGAGGAGGAGGAATGAATGAAGTGTAGTAGCGAGCCAATATGACTCAAAGTTTCCATGAGCCACTGGCCACATGCCTAAATGCCCTCTGGGGTGCTCCAACTTGGCTTGGTTTCATGTATACACATCCATTCATTCAGATCCAGGGTTTCAGGTTAAACTGATAGTGCTGAGAAATTCAGTATGCTTCTTAGGCTGAGCCAGGCTATAAAAGTTTGGCATAGAAATAACCATAATAGATCCTAATCTGTTTTTGGCATTAAGGACTTTTTCATGCCATCCATACGTTGCGATTACAAGGGCCAAAGAAAGAATTTCTTACATGACAGGTTTTTTCTTCATCTGACAGCTGATGCTTGAAATTTCTGTAACAAGAAATACTCATTTATTCCATAGCCAGAGGTAAGGATTATTTGATACATTCACGTGTTGACTCAAACACACTCTAAATTGTAAATATCAGATCATTTCCTAAGAATGGATTTGGGAGTAAATGTGAGATGACCAACCATAAAGCAAGAAGTGCAGTAGGTGACAGAAAGGCAAACACTGGCCTGGGGAAGCTAAGCAAACCTTCCTCTACCCCACACCGAGCTTAGAACACCATCTGTTTCTAAGGAGAACTGTGAGGGGGAAGCTTGCAGAAACCATTTTTGGTCACTGAATTACAAAGTACACACCTTGGCAACCGAAGATACCATGTTGTGAAGTTTAGATTCTTTGGCATCATAAAGACGGTAGACTTCTTTAGTCAGTCTAACACCCTTTGAAATATTTCCCGAGCATATAACTTTTAAACTGCTAGACTCTGCTATCACTATCTTCTCACACTTTAGAGAGCGATTCTTGTCGAAACTGGACTTTAGGGATTCCAAGTCAGCAAAATGATATCTGGACTAAATGGCTCTATGAATGACAGGGGAAAGTCTGATTTCAGTGAGCACGTTCCTCTGACCACGTCTTTCTTTTTTCTTCTTCTTCTTTATTTTTTTATTTCAGCATATTGCAATATAGTATCATTTCCTTTCAATCACTCTGAATTTTGTTTCTTATACAGAAAAAAAATTATTCTTTGTGACTGGATAGTATAATTAGTTACTTAATACATGATGAAAATAACTGTAATTCTTAATTACTATATTCCTGGTAGATCTGACACATTTAGAATGTTTCTCAACTAAAAAACGGAGACTATCATCCTAAGAATTGCTTTTCTATTGCTCCATGTTCCATAAATACAGTACTATTATTATAGGTTTTTTATAAAAAGTATTCTTTTTGGAGAATTGACTCAGACATTTATTTCATAGGATATAATAAGAAAGTGAGCAGAAGTCTTAGCACAAATGAATAAAATGTTTTAAGAACTGCTGGTTTTATAAAGTTGTTTATTTCCAGTGGATTGCGTGCCTAATATTCTAGGTGGATAAACCAGCAAATGGCACATATGGTTGATAAAAGAGCTATGATAACACTGCTTCCTCCTATGAGTGTCATTTTCTCTTGGAGAGCCAGGACGTGGTGGGGAAGCTCCTTGGCAATACCTTTGTAAAAATGCCAGCAACTTGCCACAGGTGCAGCCCTTGAGCAGCCAAGACAAGTAAAAGGAAAACTAGAGAGAGGGATAAACACACATTCTAATCTCAAAGCAAAAAGGTTTTTGTGTTTCTTTTAACCTCATTCTTCCTCTGATTGACTCCTTTTCCCCATTATTCCAAGCTGCCTTGCACACTCCCAATACCCTACCCCACTCTCTTTCCTACTGGCCAATGCTCAAAAATGACCTACCCCAGACACACACAGTCGTGAAATTTTGTGTTCCTATGTTGAATGTGGTTCAGGCAGAGGTTACTGAAAACTCTGATGTCTGACCCTCATAGTCATATTCCAGAAATAAGGTAGAAAAGACATACACAAGGTCTGTCCAGAATGTATTCACCATTGTTAATATAATGAAAATGGTTCTGCACAAAATCGATGTAACCTGGCAGACAAGGAGAGTGGACTGGGATGCGCATGTGTGAACAATGACGTCATCACTGTAGTAGTTACTGGGGCGCTGGACGCTGTTGAGTGAGTGTACTGTGTGGCCGTCGCATTCAAAATGACTGAGCGAGTAGAGCAACGAATCTGCACCAAATTTTGCATTAAGCCTGAACATTCCTCCATGGAAACTATTTGGATGACTCGGAAGGCTTTCAGGGACAATGCAACAAGTACAGTGCAAATAAAAGTGTGGCACAAACACTTCAAATATGGTCAAGAATCTGTTGAAAGTGATCCACGTTCTGGAAGGCCTGCAACAAGCAGAACACCTGAGAATGTTGAACTTTTACAGGTTCAGTTAAGAAACACTGGGAGAACTGTTGAGGTCCAAGATGCCTATTCTGAAGGGTATGATGTTTCTTATATCTTGTATCTTCTTCAATAAATGTCACTATTTTCCATATTACATGGCTGGATACTTTCTGGACAGACTGGGTGTATACACAAATATTTCAAAGCTGAGTGCTTTCATGCTTAAAAAATGTCTGGATTTCTGACTTCCGATGAAAATTTTTTAATAATGGACCAGTATTTTCAACAATCAGCTGGCGAGGAATAGAGCCTGAACTTTTTTAAATGAGTTCTTCAGTTTTCTATAGTCAACGATTCCCAAACCGGAGTGATTTTGTCCCTGAGGGGGATATTTGGCAATTTCTGGAGACATTTGGGGTTGTCACAACTGGGGCTGGGTATGCTACTCACATCTGGTGAGTAGAAGCAATAAGCACTCTACAACACAAGGAATAGCCTCCAATGGTGAAGAATTATCCAGTTCCAAAAGTCAAAAGTACCAAGGATGAGAAACCCTGCCATAGTCCTTACTTGGATCACTTCGTATTTAGGTTACCTGCTGGCCCTTGTAGACATTTGGCTTTGTAATACCTAGAAAACCATATTTATGTACTTATTGATAGATTAATAGATAGACAAAATCATATACAACAAGAAAGATAAAAATAACTTATCTAATTTGTAATTGAGAATCTTATTACCAATTGGGTTACTAATTATTAAGCCATATGAAGCCAATATTTGGAGGGGGGAATATTTCCTATTCTTATCATCATCCTGTTCATCTCTC
Source organism: Indri indri (assembly GCA_004363605.1). Lineage (NCBI taxonomy): Eukaryota > Metazoa > Chordata > Mammalia > Primates > Indriidae > Indri > Indri indri. The sequence continues at coordinate 25,700 of RJWJ010013359.1, forward strand.
ACACATGAAATAACAATTGAGCAGCTTCAACTGACAAGTTGCCAAATCTGTGATCTAAGCTCTCCCTAGGAATTCATTCCTGTTCTGAGCTCAGAATATTTAATATAGCACCCCTATGTTTCTGTCAGGAGAAGATTTTCCATAGATCTCTCATGTTTCCACATGTCCTCTATGTGTTTTGTTCTAGACCATCTTTTAAAGGATGTCTGATGATCTTGGAAGATAGTGTCTCCTTCTGGAGCAGACGGCAAGCTTGCATACTTCCAAGTATAATAAATAAAATGTCTTCTTCAGAAGCAAAGGGCAGGTAGGTTTGCTAACTCCATATTATAAAGGATTTGGGTTCTCTAAGCTGAGGGTTCCTCCATTGTGACATAAAATCATGATGTGTGTAGTGTCTACCTGGAACCCTTCATGTCATCCCAGCAGGACTTGGGAGACAAAGGGAACCCATGCTTGCTGTGCAGTGAGTAATAAAGTCCTTTGTCTCTGAGCCAGGACTCTCATGTCTTCTGCTGGCATATCAAGAACTGTGAAGGACCTGAGATTTTACTCTACTTGCAAGATAACAAATAAGTCTACCAGAGATTTTGATAATTCTTTATAAATCATGTTTTAAAAATTTGAACTCTACTTTACCTGAGTTATAAAATGTATTTTCTAAGTCTTAAGCAATGAATAGCTCTGGTACCTGGGCAACTGGTTTGAAGGCCCAGAAAATATTTTTCCTCTGTCAGTACTAGGTGCTCTGGTTTTCCTAATGTTCACTTAGCTACAGCCTCAGCTACGCATATATCTTTCTAATGCCAGTGAGCCAAAATCTTTCCCTCCCTTCCTCCCTTCATTTCTGCTTTCCTTCCTTCTTTCCCTCCTTTCCTCCTTCTTCTCCTTCTAGTAAAACACTATCTGTTGTCCATATGTTTTTTCTTTGGTCTAAATCCATATATTATTATTCCTTGTTGTTAGTGTAGAAAAACAAATCACTCAGTTAGAAATGCACGTGCGCGCGCACACAAACACACACACACACACACACACACACACACACACACACAGTCACGAGCTCTAACAAGCTAGGTTCCCTTGTGACTCTTAATTTTTTTTAAACAACAGCACATTCTATTGGAGAATTGAAAGAAAAAAGAAAGGAAAAGAAAAAAACTAATTTGCACCCATTTTCTCCTTTTTATTGGTGACCATCTTCTTTTCTGGCAGTTTCCTCAATAAATTTTACAACTTCTGCTGGTTTGAGGGACACAGTTTTCTTCTCAGAGGTTTCTCTAGAATTAAGATGTTTTTAATCCTTGGGAAACTTTAATGCATTTAAATAAACATAGCAGTGTTAAAACGCATCTTTAGTCTTTTTTCTTAGTAGTTGTGTTTTAGTGAATATATGATGTTTTTCTGAGGATAATGCTATATTCTGCAGTAAGAATCCAGAGTTTAGTTTAGCTTAGTTTTTTGGGGGGACAATTAATAAATAGAGAAAAATAAGAGTAGTCTGTGAGACAGTTGTCATTACATGATATGTTAAACTTCATCATATCATGTTTGATGATCTGCTGTCAGAAGTCATCTGTAAGTCACTGAAATCAGAGGACCCTGTGAATGTATTTACGTAAAGTTCTCAGTTGTTTTCATGTAGACCTGTTTGACATAACCACCTTTACTGATAATACTAATTTCCTCATTCCACTTTTTCATAATCAGGTACTCAGCCATCAATATAACCAGCAAAAAAATTATGAACAAATAAACACAAAAATGATTTAATCAGTCATTCTGTAAACATGGTCTCTATATATTTGGTTGGAACATGGGCTTTAGATTTGGACAAAACTGGATTCAAAATCTGACTTACACTTTGATTTTAGACATGTTATTCCATATAGTCAAGCTTTAATTTATCCATCTATAAACACCTACCTTGCAAAATTGTTACTTTAAGGTTCAAATAGAGCAATATAGGTAAAGCACTTAGCACAATTCCTGGTGCACCGTAGATATTTCATCAATTCTGACTATTTTTACCATTGTTTAGTGGGGTGCAAAAAGGATAGCAAATGACCCTGCAAATTTTTAATTGCTTTTCAATTTCATGAGAATCTAGGAACCCTAATTTTTGCCTTTTGGAACTACTTTATTGGTTATCAAGAAGGCATTGACAAGAGACAAACTGAAAGTTTATTTCTATTAATAGCTTTCTTCCTGAGGTCACCCCATTAGGGAGTGCTGCAACCGAATACCTCTTGCTCATGTGAACTCAAGCTGCTGTGGTCATCACAATTGTAAGCATCCAGTGAAAGGTGGTAGGGGTGCTTTGAATGCTCCTAACATTCATCAGCACAGAATTTGCTCTAGTTTCTTCCTGGTCTTCCTCTTGCTTGTATGGCCTTCCTGGGCCTCCCAACCAAGATCACATTCAGAGTATCATTGCTGCCCCAGAAGATTTACATTGGAGATGTTGTCAATGATGTGCTCTTCCCTAAGGCAAAAGCTCTTGGATTTTTGGAGAACAGCCTCCATTGGTTCATTTATATAGAATAAATTATAATTTTTCTACTCAATTTTAGACTTTTAAAATTATTTGCTTTTTGTTAAAAATACAAATATCTGAGCACTGTGTATATTTTCATACATTTAACTGTATCAGAGTATTTATAACAAATACGATGTATGTTATTAATATCTATAGTTTAATATTTTAAATTATGCTTTGTCTTTTAAAATACTTAAAAAACGAATCCTATGAATCATCAATTTATTGATGCCAGGCAACTTAACAACAAAGAGGCTAAAGAGACTTTAAGTCTCTTTCTTAAAGAAGTTCATAATCTAGTAATCTCCCTGGGCTTCATTTTCCTCATTTTTAAAATGAGGAAATTGAACTCAATTTTCTCCAAGATCCTCCCAAAGATAGTTTCAAGACTATCAAATACAGTCATGTTTTATAAATAAGTTATATAATCAAGTATTTCGGAGTAATACCTGGTCCATAGGAAGTATTCAATAAATATTTGTTGAATGTTGAATGACTAAATAATACAGATAACTTTAATATATAAAGCACTCTTAAGAACTTTAATGACCAAATTAAGTGAGCAGTTATTATCATCTTTATTACTGCTTATTAAGATTAAGATTTTCTGTTAAAATATTTTTAAATATAATAATTTATTAACCTAATAAAGACACTGATTCTTACAGAAAGTATAAATATATTAAAAAATCAATGAAGAAGGTTTTGGGAGAAATATAAAATTAAAATTTAGATTTCCTGTCAAACATGGCAAATACAAGGTAAGTGCTTATGTAAACTTTCTCCCAAAACACTAGTAAAACAAGAGAAAATAGACTTGTGAAAAGAAGACCAAAAAACCATAAGGACAAAGAAAGTAGTAGAAGAGAGGACAGACAACATATGAAAGATATCAACACAGCTGTGCGGGCTGAAAGACAGAAGGATGACTAAAGCAACATGAAAATCAGGTGCTCTGGAGAGGGAGACTTGGGGAAGAAGAGGAAAGCCAAGAAGCAAGTTCATCTTTGCCGCGGAAACATAAGAAACTCAAATGTTAGAGACACCAGATGCCTCTGAAGAACTGGGGGTACAAATAAAGCTGTAAATAAAATAATTAGTTTAAAATTAATTTCAGAAGTAGTTAGATACCAAAATCCAAGGCTGCCTTTATAGGCCTGCAACCTGTGTATTTTCACAGAGCCCTGGGCTTAGAAGGCCCCCACACAGTTTAATGATCTGCTGCTGCCATCTTTAAATTCCTCTTATGTTTTGAACAAGTGGCTCGATATTTTCATTTTGCACTGGGACCTGCAAATTATGTAGCCAGTCCATCTTAAATCCTCTCCCCGTACCTGCATAGCTAGGCATCTATCCCTCCTTCACTCCAGCAGAAGACTAAAAGGTCAGAGTTACATTGTCTGGGAAGGTTGAACCATAGGGAGTATAAATTTGAAGACATCAGTTACAGCTGAAATCAGAAGATACAATGAATGTCACATAGAGAACAGTGAGGTGACCAGCTCTTTTTTCCACCAGCACAGACAATGTTGGCAACCAAGCTGTACCCCCAAGCAGAAGATTGCTCAATTCTTCTAGAAAATTGACCAGCCTGAAACAATCAGTTCCTGTTGGATCACCCGACAAGTCCTGATCATAGACACCAAGCATCTAATCAACCTTTCAGTGACTCAAATGTGAATGAGAGATTTGAGGGCAGTCTCAGCCAGAAACACAAGGATTAAAACAAGAGTAAGTGGGAATTCTGAGAAATCAGGACACTAATGATAGAAGAGAAAACTATATTATAAAATATCATTACTATTTTTAGAAATATTAAGATAAACTATTGCAATAATATAAGTAATACTAGCTCTTTTAAAGAGAAACATTGAGAAAATTTTTAAAAGAACTAATGAAATTAAGCATAGAATAAATTAAAAGTTTATTAAGAATTGTGGAAGATGAGGAGATTTCTGGGTTGTTTTTCAACAAGAAAGCAGAACAAAATCAAACAAACAAAACAGATGGGAAATCAGAGATAAAATATAAGTAAATTAAAGGATCTGTGCAAGAGGTTCAAAAACTAAATAATAGAATTTCAAAAAGGAAAAAACAAACAAAAAGCAGAAGGGAAGAAATGATCAAATAAAATGTACCTGCACTCAAAAATTATAGAAAGAAAGGCCAGGAGTCTGCAAATTGAAAGTGACCATTCATTTGGCACATTATTATAAAATTTCAGAATCATGACTAAAGAGAAGATGGCAAATATGTCCAAAGAAGAGAAACATAAAACACATCACAAAAGATTAGAAATTAATATGGCATTGGATTTCTCAAGAGCAAAATTGAGAGATACATGCCTTTGAAATTCTGAAGGAAAATGGGTTTTAGCCTAGAATCAATCCTCAGAGTCAAACTATCAACCAAATATAAGGACAGAAAAGAGACGTTTTTCAGACATGATATTCTTAAGAAATATAGTTCCTATGCACCACTTATCAGAAACCCACTAAAGAATGTGCTATACCAAAATGAGATAAAAAAAAATCAATAAAGAGGAAAACATGTGATCCAGGGAACAGAAGATACAATACAAGACAGTGAGATAAAATCCTAGAATTGCAACTGTGCACCAGAACAAAAGAACAACTAGACAAAACTGTAGCGAGAATATGATATCTCTCAAGAAAAAAAAAGATAAAACTAACAGATTACCTGATGCTTTGGGATATTAAGTGAAAAATTATACTTCTTAGGAGAGTTTGTGAATAATAAGTACTTAGAAAACTGAGAAAATGAAAAAGCAAGGCGATTACTAACTCCAGGAAAAACAAAAAGTAGTGTATCTAAAAATATAATCATTGTGCTTTATGTAGCTCAACTATAAATAAAATTCATAGAGCCATAACTCTGTAAGTACTATTGATTTATGTAAATTGTGATGTAACTGCGTTAGGAATTTGGAAAAAATGGAAGCGTGTCTTTCAGGGTTGTGGGTTTGGTTAATAGGCAATATCTAAAAAAAAATTAAAAAGTAAAAATATTATTTAGATACATTGAAATAAATACTAGAAGAAAATATAAGTGATGGTCACCTGTCAGAGACAGGAATCAGGAATAGGGAGAAGTGGAGTCAGAAATACTATTTTTTGTTATGAGTCTTGTGAAGCTGCAAAACATTTAAAATCATGTACACATATTCTCTGATTCAAAAAAATAAAAACACAAATCTGTGATTGTCATATGCTTGCAAAATTTTATTATAATTCTTATTTAATCCCCAAATAGTAGTAATGACTGAAATAATAGCAACCTCAAGAGAAAGAGTAGATTGTTCTAGTTAACAGTATAAGCAAAAACACTACAACTGAATGAATTCACCATTAATTATTCCATTTCATAAACAAACTTTTAGCACAACTATGTATAAAACATTTGGAATTGTAAAACATCGGCACACAGTATATTCAAAATGAAGGTTGGCCGGAACATTCTGGGATGTTGAAGGAGTGATAGATTGATGAATTAATAAGTTGGTGAGGGAAGACTTCCTTCAGGCTATGGAAATGTAACCCAAATCACAAAATTTCCAGAAAAAATAGATTAGCAAAGGGGAGCTGTTGCCCTAAAGTGGCATAGGAGATAGTTTTAACAATAATTGGAGACAGCCATTGACAAAAGAAAAGGAAATTCAAAACATGTCTGAAATAAACTAAAAGAAAGGGAAAGTGGAATCATTACATATGGTCCCTAAAGCTGATCCTCCTAAACCAGAAATTTCAAACTAATTTGAGAGGAGAAATAAGCCCAACAAAAATAACCTCTGGAGGGTGGCTGACTTCCCCAGTGCTTGCAGTTCTGGAAGCGGCTGCTCCATGCCAGTTTAGGTTAGGGATGTGAGGGCGCAAGAGAAGGTGGGGTTCAGATGGCCTCTGAGGCTTTCATCCCACCTCAGCTTCAAGCAGAAGAGCTCTAGGTTTGCACACTGGGTTTCCAAATAAGATTTCTGCTTGAACAGATTGTTTCATGGCTGAAAACTAAATTTGAAAAATACTGGTCTACCCCAAATTCTTTATTTTACAGGTATAGAAATGGAGGCCTTTTAATTAATCACTTATTCAAGTGAAAAAAAATTTGATGGCAGAATAAGAAGCAAAGCCAGGCCTCCTGAAAGCTAATTAATTTGCTTTCTCCCGAACCAATGATCCTGGCGATGTTGCCTTTCTGTTAAAGTAAATATATTTTATTAACCGATAATGTTAATTATTACTTTGTTAAATTTGTTTCTTAAGAAAATATGCAAATTAGCACATAATTAAAAGAAATATGAATACATATATAAGCACCCCAAATTTAACTCTATTAAACCCTATCCAGCATTTAATTCCCATTTCAACTCTTAATTTACTAATAGGTTTTATTCCTTTTTATGCTATATGGCCAGTTCTGCCTGTTCCTTCTACTCTGTGAGCTGCTTTATTGAGTAAAGTAATTAATTACTTGGTTACAAACACTGTAGCTTGATGTTTCATAGAAGTAAGGCATTGTCTCTTTAATATTTCTTGGTTTACCAGTATAGGATTCCTTCTCGCTCTATTCTACTACTATTCTCTCTGCTCCTCCCTTCTCCTTTTCTGGAGGTAACTGACAGATTCTGCTCCCAACATCTCTCTGATTGATGTATTCACAGTTCTTCTTTTCCTGCTTCCTCTCTCTGCAAAAATGTCTGTGATTCCCTTAACCAGAAATATTTTATTCTTAACCACCATAATTATGTCACCCCCTGCAGCTAACTTTAAACTCACTGTTTTGACTATCCAAGCAAATAAGCGAATTTGCATAGGGGAGTTAAAATAATCCAATAACTAACTGTTACTCTGTCAAAGATTTCTAGCAAAATAAAGCCAATTACTTTTTTACCTTATCTTAATATTTTAAAAAGACAACTGAAACAGAGCAGGCTATTAAATAGAAAAAACACCTCTTAAAGATAGGGGCCTCTTTACAGGAGAGTTGTCATGTGTTTTAAATGGATGTACTACATAATTACATTGGTTGCAGCATGCAGAACAGGATAAAGAGGGGAAATGGGATTTGACAAAATGATGAATATTCTGTATCAAAGTTCTCCATACTAATATAAGTAAGTTATATGGTATCAAGCGAAGAAGCAACACCAGAACCAAGCTTAAAGTCATTAGATACCATGAGCTTGTACTGATTAGATTTGTTCTCGTGTTCTACCTTGGAAAAGATATTAAATTCACAAATCTATTTGGAGATGGGTTGGTAGACTTCTAAGAGTTTATAGCTGAACTGATGACCCGATTAAAGCCAAAAAAGCAGTGTTTTAAGGATGACCACTAAATCTTTGTTTTGTTAAGACTACTTATAAAATGCTTTATGAATGGTTGAGTCTCAGCTTTCTGAGTATCTGATTAAAGTCTTTAAAAGAAAGGATTAAGCAACAGTAAATGATAATTTACAAGATGATACCTTGCTGCATAAAAATATGCTGATAATTCAAAGGCAAATTTTGAGATAATAAAATGATTTCATTCATGAAGAAAATTAACTTAAATATATTTCCTAATTGTTAGGCTGTATAGTTTAGTAACGAATAAGTTTTCCTCAGCCTAGATCCAAAACAATTATCAATCTTAAGAAAAAAACAATATTCGTAATAATTTTAATAAAAAAATCCCAGGAAATCAACAACCTTAATGGAGATTTGCTATTTTCCACGAGGAAGTCACACATTAGCCTGGGGAAGTGAACAAGCTTGCTTTCCAGCTGACCAGCTGCTGGTCCCAGATTGTGTTGAAAGCAGTGATAATTAATTGTGCTATCTCTTAACTCACAAGGACACTGGTAGGATTTTAATAAAGTAATATCTGTCAAATATGGAGTTTTTTTTAAAAGAAGAAAGTTGCAATATTAATAAATGATAATTATGTTGTACACAGCAATACATGAGACAATACTCCCTGAATTTGTATTCGACTTCTTTGAAAGAGCACAAATTACACAGGGCTTGTTTGGTGACTCAGTGAAAACAAAAATTATTGCTTTTAAACAGTGAAAACACAGGCAGCATCAATAAACTAACAAGTTTAATAGCATAGCCAGGGTGTTTAGAAGAAAAAGAAGAACTTTTGTTGTAAGCTGCCAGCGTTTTGCACTGATTAAGATTTAGGTTTATTCTGTTTGTTAACATCATAGTAGTGTTCCTCTTCTTGTTACCTTAAATTACCTACTGTGCAACTGTGCTTGGAGCTTTGTGGTTCTGTTTAAACTAATTTCGTTTCCGCCTATCAGTTGGGCTCAATCAGAGAAGTAGAACCACTAGAGAATTGCTACAGGAACTTGATCTTATAGAATTGTGGAGGCCGATTAAGCAATCTTTATAATGCTGTTGTCTTTGCATCTGATACAGAAGCTCGAAATCCAAAGGGCTGCCAAAACACAGTATCACAAACTAGGTGGTTGAAAATAACAAAAATGTATTGTCTCACAAGTGTGGAGGCTAGAAGTCCAAAATCAAGGTGTCGGCTGGCAGAAGTGTTTCCTTCCAAGGGCTGTGAGAGATCAATTCCATACATCCCACCAGCAATCTTTCACAGCCCTTGGCTTGTAGATGCACGTCGGTCCTCCGCCTTACAGGCGTTCTCCCCATGTCTCCTCACACTGTCTTCCCTCTGTGCATATCTTTATGTGCAAACTTGCCCTTTTTATAAGGACACCAGTCATATTTGATTAGGTCCAATTGGATCAGATCATATGACCTCATTTTAACTTGATTACCCCTGTAAAGATTTTATTTCCAAATAAAGTCCCATTCTGAGGTACCAGGAATAAGGATTTCAACATATCTTTCCTAGGAGACACAATTCTACTCCTGATAGTGGAAGAGAGCAAGGACAAGCTGGAACACACAAGCATAGGCTGGAACCCACAGGCATGGACTGAAACCATGTCAGTTCTCATTGCTTCTGACCTTGATATTGTGGGAATCCTGCAGGAGAAGATATACCTCATCATGAAGCTAAGTACTCATCTGGTATAGGAGTTAGAGAAGCTGCAGGAGGACCCGGGGAAAGATGGGGCAGTCACCAGCCTGTCTCCTGTCCCACACCAAGGAGGGGCACCGGCAGACAACTAGTAACGTGCAAGCTACAGCATGGCACCGCCTTGCTTCTACTCACCAAATCCCATTCACGGTGTTCAGTATTTGATAATATGAGTGAAGATAATTAAGAAACCAAGTCATTCTCATCTCCTGTCTTGTAGACAAGTTGGCTTATAAACAATGGAAACTTATTTCTCACAGATCTGGAGGCTGAGAGCTCCAGGATCAAAGTGCCAGTAGATTCAGTGTCTGGTGAGGGCCCTGCTTCTTCACAGACAGCCATCTTCCCACTCTATCCTCACATGGTAGAAGGGCCAAGGGGTCTCTCTTGGGTCTCTTTTATAATGGCACTAATCCTATTCGTGAGGGCTCCCCATGACCTAATCACCTGCCAAAGGTCCCACCTCCTAATACCATTACCTTGGGGGTAAGGATTTTCACACCAGTATTTGGGGAGGGCTTAAACATTCTCATAGCGGCTCCCCAACTCAGACATGAGAAAGACATTTCACCTCCTAAAGATGTTTTATTTTTTGCTACCAATAAAAAGTTATCAGTCACCCCAAAATTTTTAATTGGTTAATTGAAAATTAAATCCACCAATAAAATTTGCTTTTGTGCCACCAACTATTTAGCAATAAGGAAAGGATTGGAAGCCCATCAAGCCTTGAGATTTTAAGGTTGTGTTCAGTTAAATTAGGTAAATTTGGAAATGGAACAAAACAAATTATACACTTGCCATTCTTGATAGTCTCATTAGCAAGAGAGTGCATGCAGTGGATAATCATGCAGGCTTTGGAAAGACGGACCCAAGTTTGAAACACAGTCCTGACCCTTAGCAGCATGAGACCTCTTTCTATTTTATGTATTGCATCCCAGCCTATAACTGCAGAGATAATCTTAATAGTTGCCTCAGAGAGTCATTGTGTGTTTGAAAGACATGAGAATCTTGGCACAAAGCTGAACATGTAGTTAAGTGTTAATGTGATGTTGGCTCATCTTTTTTCTCTCTCTTCTGTCTGTTTCTGCTCTTCCTTTTCCTTTCCTTTTCCTTAAGGTTTAAGAGCAATGAAACTGATGTTTTCAGTTCCTTGTAGCACTGAACTTTGTTTTTCCACTGTATATGTATCTGACCTAAGTGTTATGAACAAGAAAACATGGGGCTCTTTAAATACCAACCTGTTTCGGAGATCCAGACTGTGTGGTTTTTGAAGTAGCATCTTTGAGACCAGCTGTGAATGGAAATGCTTATTTCTAAGACATCAAAAGGGGGAAAATGTTCCATTTAAAAACGCTCTGTGATAAGTAAAAGTTCAGAACTTTTTTAGAGAGGTGCTTGAAATTTCTTTGGGCAAAATTTAAAGAGCAAAATTAAACAGTTATGAATTTCTTTCCTCCCAGAAAGTGGAAAGTATATTTCTAGGCTTTTCTTCCCTCTCTCTGTATTCTGTTCAAATGTAAAACCTACACCTCTTCACAGTCCCCACTCAAATCCACCGCTCAGTTCCACATTCTCTCTCCTTTCATAAATCACATCTGTTGTCAGTAAACACTCACTCGAGCACTTACCAGGAGCTTGTGTTATCAATGACCCCTTTGTGTGCTATCACTGTCTTACCTGTTCTCTCTTAAGCCCCGTGTAAATATAGACCTCTTCAATCATTACAATTTACCTCATTCTTAAAACAATCAAGGCACCTAGAATGTACTCCAATAAAAATAAAGTGGGATGGAAAAGAATAGAACAGATGGGAAGATGTGGAATAGAATGGAAAAGAAAGAAAAAGAAGCTCATGAGGCATCCGTGAAGTCTTTCCAGATGCCAGTGCTTCAGACAGAGAAAATAAGCAATGAACTTGGCTGACGGGCGATCCTATTGCCTAGTAGAACCCACATTTCCAGCCACATCAGGTATGCCTGAAATGCACTTGTCTCCTGCCTCAGACATTGATCCCTCAAGGATTTACCTGGTACTGTTGCCCCTTCTTGTCTAAGAGAACATAGTGCAGCAAAACCTCCCAAGGATATGTAGCTGAGGAAACAGTTTTGAAAAAATAAATGAAGAAAAGGGTATTCCACACTTATTTTTATCATGTACTGACCAGTTTCTTAGAGATTTTCAACAGTAGAGCATATATTCATTCTTATAATAAACCTACAAAAGTATTTAAAAACACTTAATTACCCATAAGTACCAACTTCCTCAAATTACTACTGCAAAATTATCTCTTTAAATTCCAGTTCCATTGTACAACCTGTATACATAAATTAACAACTTGAAGTATTGGGTTGGGGGAAAGAGCCACAAAAGTTCAATGAAGCTATCCCGAAAATGCCATGTTATCTGGGGACCTCTCTATGGAAGACAGTGAGTTTTTGGACTGCTGTCATTTTAAAAGATGTCTTTGAAAAGAAAAGGCATCACTTTTCATAGCAGCTAATTCTAGACAAAGAGTGTGGCCAGTGGTTATTTTAGTCCAACCTAATTTAATGTCACAGCGGTGGGTCTGGTTTTATTTATTTATTTTTTTACTAATTTAAAGAGGTTCCTACTATATTGAGGAAAGTTGTGTGCTTAGAAATGGATAATGTTAGCAAAGCATGGAAAAGTTCTTTTTTTTTTTCTTTCTGAAAACAATAACCTACATTTAACGGTAAGAAATCACCAGCAAATTCCATTATGTTTGTGGGCTTGACATGCGGTGCTTATTAAATGTAGGAACAAAGCCACTTTATACATCATAATGTTCACATTACAAATTCACTGCTCATAATGGTGCTGCAAGTGTATGTGCAATTTTTCTGAACTTATGAAATATATTTCTGACACCTCAGGTATTGATGTATGCACGCATGATATTGTCCCAGTGCAGTAGGGAGACTTAACTGATGTCTGCAAGATTTGATTTATTATAAGTAAATATGATTGCCTTCATAATCTGATTTTATTATGTTTGGGGCTCTCGCAGGTAAACTTTTAGTAGAAGGAAGAAGGCCAATTTTATTAAACCAGTGTATTCCTGCAAACCATAGAGTTTCTTGTCAAGGGGGGAAGGGGTTTGCTGATCCAGAAAGCGTATTGAAAATTTCAAAAAAGAATTTACTTCCAACATTCCCAATATCATATCCTCTCAATTCCCACAACTATTTCAAATGTGCTTTTGCTATTTTGAGCTCTATAGTCCTTCCTTAAAAGCCACGTTAAAGTAAAATTCACATATCTGAGGCCAATGTTAAGTATACCTAGGAGAGAAAGCACCTGAAAAACCCAGCTACCATCTCAAAATACATTGGCAACATGAATTTTTCTCATTTATAATGGAGAAAAAGAAATTTAATGAACTTGAAGGAACTGCGGTTACTGTTGATACTACTTTCAAGGCTTTCAATTGCTATGACTCCATATATGAGGGCCATAGCTTTGCGATACCAACAACTCAAAGAATTAAAAATAGGCCATCCCGGGATCAGAGATGGACCCGGGCCCTAGCCTCTGGACTGAGGGACATAGGAAGGGACAGAGCTAGTGAGTAGGGAAGGACTGAAGGAAGGGGCTTGGCCAATTTACCGTTTAAAGAAGACTAGACACACTGAACTTTCCAGGATGAGTACGTATTCTCTTATTCTACGTGGAGAAGAACAACAAGTAGTAACATCTGAGAGTTCTCAAACGCCTCCCTTCCTCTGCCCACTAAAAAATACCCTGGTTTCCCCTTCGCAGTTTCTTCCCCTCTATTGCCAGCTTGCTGAGGAGACTTCGGTCACGTTTGCCAGGGCGGTCATTCAGGCCTTTGTAATGCAGAATAAAAGGGGGGAGGGGCAGAAGGAGAAGGGCTGCTTGGATTTGCTGTAAGAAAAAGCTTTTTGTTGGAGTAGGGAGGTGGGGGGAGGCAAGACTTTTTTTAAAGGTCAGTAGAGAGGACCTGAGCGATGTGCAGGAAGTTTTAGAGAAAAAAAGGTAAAAATGGTAAGCCATATACTATAAATGACCTTTGCTGTTTTCAAGAAATGTAAGCAAGGTAAGAAAATGAATTAATTTGAAATTATTTTTTCTTTGATGATCTCAGTTTATTTGATACACATATTTTGCAACTGGACCAATAGGATCAAAATCCAATAAGATCACGCATATGTTATGGTTGAGATATTTGTCACTTATTTTCCATGATGTAGACATTATGGTATTATGGTCTCCAAGAAGACAAACCAGTCATTAGCAATGAAAACACCATGAAAAGGAATTTAATGGGGGTGGCCAAAGGGGACTACAGCATCGAAATAAGATATTTTGGTTTTCATAAAATAGGAGCAAATGGCTAGGAGATAATTCTGTCAGTGGAAAAGACTCCAAACTCTGTAAAATAATTTAAAGAGGTTTATTCGGAGCGGAATGTGTGTTAGCATGTCCTGGAGAGCCACACCCAAGAAGCCTTGAGCAAGTGGTCCTGCTGTGGTTGGGTTACAGGTTGGTTTTATACATTTTAGGGAGACAAAATTACATGTAGAATCATGTTAATAAATCAATACATGGAAGGTGTACATTGGTTTGGCCCAAAAAGGCAGGACATTCCAAAGCAGGGCATTACAGCTTATAGGTAGGTTTAAAGACTCTTTGATTAACAATTGGTTAAAGAAATGAAGCTTTGTCTAAAGGCTTGGAATGTTAATCAGAGACAAGCCACTGGACAT
>RJWJ010013360.1:0-40016 GCA_004363605.1 Indri indri
TTAATTATTCCCAACTATCCTAACAAAAAGACTAAAATCGGGAAGTACGGTAAAAACATCTGAAAGGATGACACAATACGAAATAAATCATCACTACTGCATCATCCTCCATTTTTCCTTTTGCACTGCTCAAAGTATTACATCATCTTTCAAGAAGGTAGTAAAGATTCTGGAGACACCTGCTTTGTAGTCTTTTTTAGTTTTCCTTGAACACAGCTGAGAAATCATAATTTCTCATTTTTCATCCATAATAGCAAACGGAAAAAAAATGACAGAGAAACGTTTAGAGAAAGCAGAAGATAAATACAAAGAGGCAGATAGTAATACTCCAGACCGGGGTTTCTCCACCTAGGCACAACTGACATTTTGGACTTCTTTGTGGTAGGGAACTGTCTTGTGCATTGTAGAATGTGTAGCAGCAACCCTGGCCTCTATCCAGTAGATGCCACAGCACCCACTCCCCCCACCCTCTGGTTGTGACAACCAAAATTGCCTCCAGACATTGCCAAATATCCCCTGGGCACAAAATCATCCCCAGTTCAGAACCACTGCTCTGGACTCTAATGATGATGGTGACATTGGTCCTATAAGCAATAAATCAGATTATGGTTTTCAGACGATGATATTGATGATCTCACTCAAGAAAAAAAAATGAGTATGTTTTTAAGGAAAAAAGGAAACTACGGTATACTCATATAGTTAGTTAATAGGAAGGACTTTAAATTACAGCATTTGTGACAAGAACCTACATCACCCTCTTTTGCTAAAATATTCTTCCATCTTTTATGGTTGTACACCAAAATTTACTTAACATGGTTCATAAGTGGACAAATGTTGAAGGCAAGTATGTTGAAGGCAAGATAATGTAAAAACTTTAAAAAAATCATAAAAATGTTTTGCAATTATGGAGCAAAGATAGCCATCTTCTGACAAAATTACAAATGTATTGAATTTGGCATTGCATTTATAGAAGAAATGATAAGCCACACACGATTAGTGATGTATTTGAGATACAGAATCAATATTGCATTTTGATACTGCAAATACAAGAAGAACCAGAAGAAATTACAAGCTAGAACCTATTAGAAATGTATTTAAAACCTGGAATCAGTTATTTACAAGATGCACATGTGCCAGATTCAAGCAAGACAACTGCCAAGTAAATAGAGCTGACCCTTGAACAACATGAGTTTGAACTGCACAGGTCTACTTATATGTGAATTTTCTTCTGCCTCTGCCACTCAAGACAGCCAAACCAACCCCTCCTTTTTTTCCCCCTCCTCAGCCTACTCAACATGAAGACAAGAAAGATGAAGACACCTTTGTGATAATCCACTTCCATTTAATCAACAGTAAACATACTTTCTCCTCCTTATGATTTCCTTAATAACACTTTCTTTACTCTAACATATTATAAAGATACAGTATATAATACATATACCATACAGAATATGTGTTCATCGACTGTTTATCAGTAAGGCTTCCAGTCAATAGTAGATTATTGGTAATTAAGTTTTGGAGGAGTCAAAAGTTGTATGTGGATTTTCGACTGAGCAGGGGATTGGTCTCCCTAGCCCCCACGCTGTTCAAGCGTCAAATGGATTTACGAAGGACATTGCCAAATTTGAGTACATATATCTTCAAAACTAGGAAAATATGGAATCAAAATTTGGGTTTGCAATGTTCAAATTCTTACTAAAATTTCCAATGAAGTTGTTTTTTTACCACCTTTATTCTTAGTTCTGCACATTATTCATAAAAGGACTTTAAAATATTTTTTTTTTTAAAATAATCCATTCTACTTAGATAGTAAATGGTGATGACTAATTTTCCTCATATTCTGAGGGTTACCATAACATTGAAAACACTTTGCCAAACATATTACTGAGCACCTACTGTATATAAGGCACTCCCAGGTATAGAAATATAAAATTTGGAAAATACCTTGATCTTATGAAGTTTAATATTTACCAGGTAGGATGAGATGTGTATTTTGCAGTCCCAACAACTTGAATGTCAATGAAATACACTGCGATTCCTTGGTTATGAGTGGTAATTAAGAGCTGTGTGCAGATCTGACGTACAAAATAACACCATGTAACACCGAAATGAATTAAAGTTTGTGAATCGAATAGGATGAATCTTAGAAACAAAGCTCAGTTTTTTAAAAAGGGCCACAAAAGAATACACAGTATGATTTTGAAAACAAGCAAAACTAAACATATATTATAACTTCCTCTTCCACAATGATAAAGTAGTTTGTACAGAACCAAAGCTCCCACCGAGAACTAGAAAAACTGAATTTAAAGAAAACAAGCAAGCCATTTAAACACAGGAAAGAACAACTAAGGGCTTGAAGAGCCAAGATCTTAAAAAGAAAAAAAATAAACTGAAGCAAAGTCAATAGTCTCTGCTTCTTTCTTCCTTGAGGGATTTGCAGACAGTAAACTGTGCTGGGAGAAGCTAAGAAGCTAAACAGAGAGTAGCAGCTAAGAGGCCAAGAAACTAAGTAAAGCCTCTGGCAATTTTCCTGTGCTGGGGAGGCAAAAATTGGAGTCTGGCTGCACCACAAAAGAGATGGCCTGGTAAACACCCCTGGCTGTAAGTCAAGAATTCCAAGGGACCATGTCCTAAATGCCTAAGAGTAAGGAGGGGAAAAAAAACAACAAGACACAACTGAAACTTAGCCTCTAATCATATCAATTCTTAAATGGATTAAGATTATCCATCCCTGCATTAACTACCTACCAAAAGTAAATTCTCTTTGGAAAAAAAATACCATCCAGGGTTTAATCAATTTTTACATATTATGTCCAGCAATCAACTAAAAAAAAAAAAAAAAATCAAGCATGCCAAAAGGCAGAACCAAATACCATGGGGAAAAAAACAGAAAACAGAACTTACCCATAAGTAATCAGATACTGGTGTTACCAGGCACCGCCTTTAAATTATCCATGATTAATATGTTCAAAGAAAAAAAGGTGAAAAATTTCACCTCACAACTGGAAGCTAACAAGAGTGAAGACTAAATGTAAACTCTGGCTGGGCACAGTGGCTCGCACCTGTAATCCCAGCACTTTGGGGGGCCAAGGCGGGAGGATAACTTAGGGCCAGGAGTTTGAGACCAGTCTAAGCAACATAGTGTGACCCAGTCTCTACAAAAAATTTTAAAAATTAGCCAGGTGTGGTGGGACGTGCCTTAGTCCCAGCTACTCGGGAGGCTGAGGCAGGAGGATCACTTGAACCCAGGAGTATACGGCTGCAGTGAGTTATAAATGAGCCACTGTACTCCAGCCCGGGTGACAGAGCAAGGCCTTCTCTCTAAAAAAATAATAAAAAATAAATGTAGGCCAGGCGCGGTGGCTCACGCCTGTAATCCTAGCACTCTGGGAGGCCGAGGCGGGTGGATCGTTCTGAGCTCAGGAGTTCGAGACCAGCCTGAGCAAGAGCGAGACCTCGTCTCTACCAAAAATAGAAAGAAATTAATTGGACAGCTAAAAATATATATATAGAAAAAATTAGCTGGGCATGGTGGCGCATGCCTGTAGTCCCAGCTACTCGGGAGGCCGAGACAGTAGGATTGCTTGAGCCCAGGAGTTTGAGGTTGCTGTGAGCTAGGCTGATGCCACGGCGCTCACCCCAGGCAAGAGAGTGAGACTCTGTCTCAAAAAAAAAAAAAAAAAAAAAAAAAAAAAAAAAAATGTGAGCGGGATCTGGGACATAGTGTAAACGTCTATAACTGAAGTCTCAGAAGAGGCAAGAAAATGGGGCAGAAACATTATCTGAAACTGGCAGAGTATTTCAAAACTGACATCAAGCCACAGATTCAAGAAACTCTACAAACCCCAACCCAGATAAATATTACACACACACCCAGACACATTACAGAAAAACTGCTAAAAACCAATGACTTAAGACCAGGTGCAGTGGCTCACGCCTGTAATCCTAGCACTTTGGGAGGCCAAGGTGGGAGGATTGCTTGAGCCCAGGAGTTCAAGACCAGCCTGGGCAAGAGTGAGACCCTGTCTCTACAAAAAAACAGAAAAATCAGCCAGGCATGGTGGTATGTACCTGTAGTCCCAGCTACTAGGGACGCTGAGGCAGGAGGATCGCTTGAGCCCGGAAGCTTGAGGTTGCAGTGGGCTACAATGATGCCACTGCACTCCAGCCCAGGCAACAGAACGAGACTTTGTCTTTCAAAAAAAAAAGAAGAAGACTTAAAAGCAGCAAGATGGGGCTAAAACACACATTACCTTCAAAAAAGCGACAATAATCCTAACAGGTGTTTTTTAAAACAGAAACCATGGAACAGAGTATCTTTGGAGGGGGAATGGACTGTCAACTTAAAATTCTAAACCCAGCAAAGACATCATTTTAAAATGAAAGCAAAATATAGACATTTTCAAAGAGACAAAAACTGAGGGAATCTAACATTGGCAGAGCCTCAACAAAAGTAATACTAAAGAGGAGCCTTCAAGCAGAAGGGAAATAACCCCAAAGATAATGCTGGAGACTCAGAAAAGAGGGGCAGTAGAAATGGTGAACACATAACAGTAGCATCTGAATCCTCAGTGTTTAAGGTCCTTACATTGTCCAGAAAGAAACCTATTCTAGCAAACCAAATATGTATGCTATAATTCCTAAGATAACCACTAAGAGGAAGGACGAATGTATAACCAACAAGGCTATAGAGAACAAAAACAGACTAGAAAAATAACTCACTAATCCAAAAAAGGTAAGAAAGCAGAGGAAAAAAAGACAAATACTATGGCAACAGAATATACTAAAACTGTAGATTGAAACACACAAATATAGCCTGTAGTCCCAGGCTGAGGCAGGAGCTCACTTAAGCCCAGGAGTTTGAGGCCAGCCAGGGCAACATAGCAAGACCAGGTCTCTAAGAAAAAAATAAATAAATAAAATTTTTTAAAAAAGAAGCACAAATATATCATAACTATGTTAACAATAGATGGACTTCATACTCCAATTAAAAGACAGTCTTTATCCACCTGAATAAAAAAGTAAAACTTGACTGTATGTTGCCCACAAGACACATGCCTTAAATGTAAGTATAATACACAAAATATCCAGAAATAAAAGAATAGAAAAGGACACACACACACACACACACACACACACACACACACACACACATATATATATATAAAAACACTCATCAAAAGAAAGCTGATATAGATACAGTAGATCTTAAGGCAGAAAACATTACAAAAGACATTATATAATAAGTCAATCATAGAGGACAATATACCAACTCTAAGTATGTGAGCAGCTAATGACATGGCCTTAAAACAAATAAAACACAAAAAAGCATACATTATATGATTCCATTTATAAAAAGTTCAGAAAGCCAGCACAGTGGTTACCTTTGGGGGAGTGTATTAACTTGGGGCACCACAAGGGAGGGTACAAAGGGGTACTAGGTCACATGTGTGTTCACTTTGTTAAAATTGATAAAGTTCTTTGGTTACGATGTCTGCATCTTTTGGTATGTTTGTTAGCCTTCCTTAAAAACAAACCATATAAAAGCAAAGCCAGAAAGTGATTTAAAATATTCAAGACAATGATTATCTCCCATGGGGACAAGAAGAAAGGACTGAACATGGGACACCTGAGTTTCAACAGTATTGGTAACATTCATTTCTTAAATTGGGTGGCTTACGCATGTATTATTATACTTTATAACATGCATTACATATATGCTTTTGTATGTATCAAATACTTCAGAATTTTTAGAAAGAAAAAAGTTCCTCATACACTGTTGAGGCTCAGAAACCAATGCCCAAAATACAGTGCTTTGTACGTACTGGATGAAAAAGGAACCTCAAGGTCTCTCTGACCCCCCTCCTACAACCCTACACCATCTCCCCCAAAGCGTAGGATAAAGTTGTTCTCTGAAGTTCCCTTTTTTCCCTAAAGTCTGGACCTAACAAAGAAAACAATTACCTATGGTCCCTTCCCTAAGTTTTCCTTAACTGAAACCATATCACAGAAAGGAAGACTAAACTCTGTCAAAAAACCTGGACAGACTCAACCTGGACAGACTTTTGTCACAAACCACTGCCTCCTCTGCAGGGCCAAGAGACTTTGCCCCACACCACGTATGTTATTCAAGCCCACTGAATTCTCCCTCGCAATCATTTATTGCCCCTCAACAGAACTCCTCTTCTCCCCTCTCCCATCCTGTTTTGCCAGGACCCAAGCTCCCATTCATTCTGTAACCTCGAGATGGCACATAAGCTTCTACATCCCACTGGGGGGTTGGGTCTCCGCTCTGAAGGCTCCCATGCATACACATGAAACAAATTTGTATGCCTGTTCTCCAATTAATCTGCCTTTTGCAAGCTGATTTTTCAGGAAATCTTCAAAGGGCCAAGGAGAACGTTTTGGCCCCTAGACCACCAACATAGTAGTTTGTCAACAGATGGTTAGACTGTAGGTTATTTTATTTCTATTATTTCTACTTTCCTGTACTTTTCAATTTTTATGAAATCTGCCAGTATTTCTCGATAATTTTTTAAATACTTATTTTTAAAAAGAAAAAATCTACTCTAATTTTCTACCTTAGTTGCCTACAAAGCACTTCGTGTAAACTATATTTTATATCCCAAAGGTAAAATTTAAAATAGCCACATAATAGCTGATTGGCAAATTAAACCATTATTGCAAAAAGAGGTATGAAGAAACTTTTTAGAATAATGGACATGTTCTATATCTTGACTGTGTTAACAGTATTAGTAACATAGATATATTTATCAAAACTCATTGAATGAGACACTTAAATGTATTTTACCAGATGTAAATATATCCCAATAACGTTGATTTTTAAAACTGTTATTGACCAGATACATTAGAAGTAATCAGAAAACAACATTTTACATACAGTACCTACAAATTCCACAGTTTTCACAATGATACTGCTTCTTATCTTTGTCGAACAGATGGCATATATTGCAATAATATTCTCCAAACAATGTGCTACATTCTTCACAAGTCTGTTGGGCCTAAAAAAGACACATAATTAAAAATTGGAATAAATTAACCATAACATTTTGAGTTACTATTTGAATATCTAGAATTTATGTTAAAGTATATACAGTTTTATTTTTACAAATTTTAAAACATCTAAATCAAAGATATTGCTTACTGTAAGAGTTAAGTCTTATTCGCAATACTTTTGATTAAATTTTTTCAAAGCACCTTAATAAAGCTTTTAAAAAGAAAGAAAATAGAAATATGTCATAAAATCTTACATGCTGAATTTTTTCACAGTTTATACACTGCACTTCCTTTACTTT
The DNA here is from genome assembly GCA_004363605.1 of Indri indri. NCBI lineage: Eukaryota > Metazoa > Chordata > Mammalia > Primates > Indriidae > Indri > Indri indri. The sequence continues at coordinate 7,317 of RJWJ010013360.1, forward strand.
AAAGCGATCTAGCTGATGATCTTCATTGCTGTCATGACACAAGCGGCAAGTATAAAGCTTGTCACAGCAAGGCGCCTAACACACAGGAGAGAAAAAGAGATATGATAAGAAGTAAGAGAGGACAAGTTTGCAATGCAAAAAGAAAATTTCTTCCTCCTCCTGGAACCCAATGATTACAACCAATGGATCAGTTGCTAAACTGATCCTAAACATAACATTTCAGTGTTTCTTGGCATATTTTACGTTAACTCTTCCCTTCAACATCTGTATGTCTGTATGAAGTTGAACACAACCTTAATACAAGAGAATTATGAAGGATGGAAATCTCTAAACTGAAAAACTAATCCCTCAATACCCTAATCTCATTCTAAACAGCAGACAGGGGACCTCTACTTAGACATTTCCAGATAAATTTATTTACATATTTCAATCCCTAAACAAGTATTATAAAGGTCATATTTTTATTTCACTGGTTTTTATTGATCAACTATACACCTAATATTGCAGAGAGTGCAACAAATCTAAGAAATAGCCTTTGTTTTCAAAAATGGCAAAGACTGGTACTTATCCACCAAAATCTAGTCTCTCCTTCCTGGGCACATGACTGCCCAGCTATACCAGAGTTAGATCATGCAGATGGTCATATGCCCTAAAATGTAACAAAATAATACAACAGAAAAAACTTGTCCCTGGAGTGACCTCATGGAACAAAGCTTCATCACCAATCTGGATCACTCACCTTAGAACTGCTAAATGGGAAGAAATAAACACTGTTTTCTTAAAACCACGTTACTGTTGGGTCTCTCCATTATAGCAACTTTACCTTACCCTTACTAGTGTATCAGAGATTTGCAGGCCAGTGACCTAACCCAATACTTTCCAGCGCACTGTGACCTTGCAGATCCACTGATTGGTGAAGGCTTTCTATGCCATGACTTAGCATAACATAGTTCATTCTTTAAAGATTTTTACACTTACGTGGCTTCCTTTCTCTCCAACACCACTCTCACCCTAAATCTTAGTGATCTGTATACCCACAATGACGATCCTTCCAATAACCCGAACTCTCAGTTCCTTGACCTTCTCACTTCCAATGGCCTTGTCCTCCAAACTTCCTCAGCCACATACTCAGTCATACCACAGAACAGTGGTTCTGAAACAGTTTGGACTCATTTACACTCTTCAAAATTACTGAGATCCCACACAGCTTACTTTTGTGTGGATTCTATCTATTGACATATACCACATCACAAATTAAAACTAATAGGGTTTTTTTATAGGAGGAATTAGAGATGAGGCTTGATGCCAGAAGAGCCCTCGACTGGGTAAGTCACTTCATTTATTGGAGCCTCAGTTTCTCCATCATGAGCATTAGAAAATCAAAACAAAATATCAAATGTTTCACGAATTTGCATGTCATCCTTGCCCAGGGGCCATGCTAATCTCTGTATTGTTTCAATTTTAGTATATATGCTATATATGCTGCCGAAGCAAGCACTAAAATGACAGGTTTTTCAAACATTACTTCTTTTTAAAATAAAAGTAACAAACCCATTACATGTTAACATAAACAACATATTTTAATGAAAAATAACTATATTTTCCCCCAAAATAACAGGATTCTCATATCTGCCTCTGCAATCAATCAGTTGTGGTTGAAGTATATGAAGAAATTGGCCTCATACAAATATGTATAATAGAAAAAGGAGGAGTATTTTAACAGCTTTTTCAGAGAATTATGGATGTTATTCTCTGATACTACACCAAAACTCAACTCTTCAAGGGTGGTTGTAACATGGAATCTGAAATCATATCAATGAACTTTCTTCCTCTGTTACATAAAAATCCATTGATCTATCCTGTACTCCAAAAGGATCTTTTACCCATGAGTTGGTCATGTGGAAAATATCAGTTCACTAAGTTGTGTAGATCTTCCAAATGTTCACACATTTGACATACAGTATCAAAAAAATCACATTTGTTAAAAGTTTTTAGGTATCACAGGAAGAAAGTCTCATAAAAAAGTCTTTGAAAAAGTTTCCAAGCTCACAAAAGCTAATAAAAATTTTCCAAAATTCTAATTTTGCATGAAAGCTTGAATTTTATCACCAACAAATACTGTCAATTGTTTTCGCTGTAATGAGTCTCGCTTTTCTCCTTTTTGAGAAAATGTCTGCCAAATACTCCAGTCTGAATCACCATCGTTCTTTCAAGCAAAAAAGCGTTCCATGAAAAAGGTTTCACTTTGCGATCCAGTTGCACAGGAGCTTTTCCTCAAGACAACCATGTAATCAGTTTGCAGAAGCGCTTGATGAAAACTTACTATTTCATCAGAGTATTAAAAAGACATGTATATATTCAAGGGTTGAGATTTGATAAAAATGATTTTACTGCTTTATCAATGACGCTTTTAAATAAAATTGACTTTTAAAATTGTAGGTACAGTTTAGTGCCATCTTGAAGGTGTTAGAAGCTTTAAATAGTGCTTTTCCAATGTCAGTGCGAATGTCAACACACTGGAAAAGAAAAAAATATCTTGGTATTGGTAGAAAACAGTTTTGACCTTGCAGACCCCCTAAAAGGGCCTCAGGGATCCCCAGGAGTCCATTCACGACACATTGAGAACCACTGCTCCAGAACAAGAACTGCGCCTTCTTTATACCTCAACTTCAAGCATGAAATTCTCTAACCACTACCTCCTCTCTTTTCAACTCACTCCAAGTCTTCCCTTGCATACACCCTAATTCCCTCCACTCTTCTCTACATACTCACCTATCAAAATCCCAACCGTGGTTAAATCCAACTTTCTCCTACTCAACCTGTATCAGGAGCAGCTGAATATGGCTAGATAAAAAGCACTGCCATACTGCCTGGTCTCACCTTTAAGTAACAACCACTAATAAAAAGTGGGCTCTTATTACCATGTTTCCCTAGTCAATTCTCTCATTCTTCTAGAATCTAAGACCTAAGGTCTAGATGATCACTTCATGTCTTCTCTCTAAAACTCTAACACCTCTTCCTCCTTCTTATCTTCTTATTTCACTATAAAAACAGAAGTAATCAAAAGAGAACATCCACCTACAAACTCTATAACAACCTACTTGCAAATATACCTCATCCTCTGCCTTCCTTTCTTTTACAAAGAACCTACAGTCCATGCTTCTATCTAAGGTCAATTTCTCCACTTGTGCAATGGATCTCATCCCCTTTGGCTACTCAAGGACAGTGTGACTACAGTTTTCCCACTCCCTCCTGCATTATAAAATGTTCTCTATTGGATAATTTCCAAGATCTACAAACATGCTGCAATACCTTCTATCTTAGAAGGGAAAAAAATCTCAGGATTCCACATCTCCCAGCAACCATGCCTCATTTTTTTGCTCTCCTTTACAGGAAAATTCCAAGAATTATGTATAAGTGCATTTCCACTTCCACTCCTCCCATACTCTCTTGAATCCACTCCAATCAGGCTTTATCCCAATCTCCTGGAACTCCTCTTGTCAAGATCACCAGTGATCTTCTCCTTGTTAAATTCAAAGGTCCATTCTCAGTTCTTGTCTTACTCATTTGACCTAATTGATCACTTCCTCCCTGAAATTCTTCACTTGGCCTCTAGCATTCAAGAAAGAGGGAGGAGGGGAAGGCAAAAAAGTGTTTGACATTCAGGGCCAACTATCTCAGTGCTATGACCCCATAGATCTAGTTGTGTGGTTTCTCTGAGGATTGAATGTTAAATTCCGTTTTAGACCTCAAGTTTGAAAGAGTAATCGAACATCTCAGTAGAAATGGAATCATAACAATAGCATTCAATTTATTACACAACATTAGTGAATGATCAACTTTGAAAGAGCTTTATCCAGTGCAGTGGAGCAATGTTCACCAAACCACAGCCTACAGAAAGGAGTTTAGGTTGTTTTTACAAGCCTGAGACTGCCGCCTGCTTCTAACGAATCTAGTCAGTGACCAACAGGGCTGACTGGTGAAGTGAGATAACACCAAAAAAAAAAAAAAAAAAAAATGAAGATGATGATGGTGGTGGTGGTAATGGTAGTCTACATTTCCTACTCATTAACTCCTAGAAATGTGCCCTGCTAAACACTACACATGCACTTTTGTATACAATCCTCATACTTTTTTATGAAGCTGGAACTTCTATCACCCCTCTTTTACATACAGGACACTTAGAGAGGGCCTTGCTCAAAATCACAGTGTTATTAAGGGGCAGACCTAAGATTTGGAGATAGGGCTGTCAGAATCCAAAGCTCAATTTTCTAAGCAAAATCGTTGTACTGTTTCTTGCAAGAAAAGTCAGGAAACTTCGACCGGATGGGTGCCAATTTTGAAAATGCTAGCTTGACTAGGAAGTTTTTTCAAAGCAAAGAGCGAAAGTGACAACACGTGCATACAAGGCACTTTCCTATTCATGATTTCCTATTTAATGGCAATTACATGATTGTCTTCCTATTTCACACATACATTTTTTTTCTTGGTTATAGACATACGCATGGACTCTAAAACGAAGCTGGTGGGCTGCAAAACTTATTTACTACAGGAGCTGAATCGTATTCCGGTTCTCCACTTGCTTATCCTCCTTCCATTATTTCATCATACACCTGAAGGCGGTCCTGCGGAAAAGCCCAGCAGAGGTCCGGGGCTGCCTCAGCCTATTTTCAGCAGCAAAAGTCGGATAAACCCCTTGGTAAAGAGATCGCTGTGCAAGCCCAAGCTATTCCCAAGCAAGAACAGCTGTGCTTGCAAAGTATAAAGCAGGGAGAAAAGCTGAGGCCTACGGCCGCCTCGCCAAAAACGTTCTCTACAAGAGGAACCCAGTTCCAGGTGGAGAAGGTATCCTGACAAACAGCCTAGCCTCAAACTTAAACCCGACCCGAGCCGCCTGCCCACCCCGCCCCCAGCCCTGCCCGACGTAAGTCTGTCGGGGAAGAGCCCACTGAAATCGTCACCTTCAGGAGACATCCTCTGTCATAGTGCTCGCAGCCCCGCTGCCCTCGCTCTTGGCCGCGGACGCCATCTTCCCGCGCCGTCGCCGCCATCTCCTCCACCTCCCCTCACACTCCACGGACCCTTCCCCCAGGATGAAAACCACGCCCAGAGAAGCCGCACCGATCTAGAACGCCCTCTCCCAGGAGCAGTTGCCCCCAGAGCCAATATGGCGGCTGAGCACGTGACCCGGGGCAGCCGGATTTCCGGTGCCAGGGCTACGGGGCGGAAGCGAAGGAAGTCGAGATCTCCGTGCTCGACGTTAGTCGCCGTCTTCGCTGCTAACGGTAATAACTCTTAGGTTGCCTCTTCTTTTCCCCTCATCGCTACCCGCCCACATCCCGGGGCGTGGTTTGGAGCGAGGAGGAGTGCAGCGGCGCGGAGACGCTGGTTGGCCCGGGAGGAAGAGACGCTCACCGGGCGCCTCGGCACCTGTGACAGGGCGGCCCCTCCCACTCTCCCTCGGGCGGCGGGAGCCTCGAGACAGGGGCGGAGCTCGGCCCGGCCTCGGGACTCCGGGCGGGTCACAGCGCGCCCGCCAGCCCTCTGACCTGCTTCTTGCTTACGTCCCTTGCCCCCGTACTAGCTCTTCGTTCATTCAAAGTATGTGTTGACATTCACTGCGTGCCAGTCACCCGCTAAGCCGTGAGGACAGAAAGTGAGGAAAAACACGCCTCACCATGCCCTCACGGAACTCAGACTGGTGGAGGAGAAAGACGCGAATCAGCGCAGTCAAGATTGCAACTTGGAGAAGTGCGTGTCCTATGAGAGCTACTATTGGAGAGGATCTGAGTTAACCTGGGTGTTAGGGTAGGTTTCCCTAGGGAAGCTCCATTTCCTCTGCGAGCTGAAAGATGAGGAAGACTTAGTGTGCCAGAGTAAGTCGGTGTGAAAAAGTCTCTCTGCGGCAGAGACACCGTGGTGCTATGAAAAGGTGGAAGGGAAATGTGCAGTCCTGCAAAACTGAAAGCAGACGCCTTGGGTTGCATAGCTAAATATGCCTCACCTTATTAAAGAGCCAAAGCCTTGGAAAATTTGAGCAAAGCTGCAGGTGTTGGAAGAAAATATTTGCCTTTGGCTTTCTAGCCTGATTTCATGTTTGCTAAAACATACTGGAAAAGGTGAGTATGTTCCCCCTCAGCTTTGAAATTACTAACTCTTACCATTTTAATTTTCTTTCAGTTCTGTTATGAGTTGCTAAAATCATGGTGAAATGCTGCTCCGCCATTGGATGTGCTTCTCGCTGTCTGCCAAATTCCAAGTTAAAAGGACTGACGTTTCACGTGTAAGATTTTGCTGTAGTTAAGCCAAGTACTTTTTACATGTTATCAAAAGCAAAAGACAGTTCTACTTAAGTCAATTCTGAACTTTAGTTTCCAAGTCCTTTTTAAGTAACCTTTTTATTAAATTCAAAGTGACAGTGATGCCTTTCCATGTTTATAATTTAGTTTTAAAGTTTTAAGAGACCTGCCAAGGTATCAGAGACTGGTTACAAAAAATACCAGCTAATATTACTGCTTTGTGGTTTAGCATGCCTTCAAAGAAATTAAGTGTTGTTTACATGTAGTTTACAATCCGAATGAAGGATCTTTGCTCAAATATATTGTCCTTTCTATTTAGAAACAGGTAAAGCATAGGTTGTAGAGAAAAAATATAAATTACAAGTTCAGATCAAAGGTTCTTTAGCTATGCTGCAGATAAAGCAAGATGATCCTAATTTACTCTTTTAGCCATTCTCCTGACAGCCATAGAAGAAAAGGAGTAATAAGATTTCATTATTGTCCATTTGCTAAAGGTTTATTCTGCTGCCTTTGTGCCAAGCACTGTGCTTACAAAAAGATCTGCTAGCTAGTTTGTTAGATATAAGGAAGTCAGAACTGAGTAAGTAAACCCTACCTTATTCCAGCAAGAATTTGAACCACCTTGAAAATTGGGAAAGATACGGTTTTTGGCATTCAGATCTCTCAAAATAGTTCTGATCTCCAGAACTCCAAACTCTGTAGCTGTTCTCTGCACTCATTCACTAGGCATTTATAGACCTGCTATGTATTAAATGCTATACTAAGCAATTTTTTGATGCTGACAGAAGAATGAAGTACAAGGGGTGCTATTCAGTGGGGATAAATTCTGGATATCACTTCAAATAGGAACAGGCCCAGGTGTTACTCTGTATCATCTATAGATGAAGAAAACTTTCAATTGTGAATCTTACTATAAGGTGCTAAATACGCATTGAAACTTTCTTCCTTATGAGAAAAATTGAAATGAGGGCCATAGGTGTACAGCATGATTGGCAGAAAAATCTGAATATTAAAACTGAAAGTTACAAAAGCATGAGTTATGGTTTCCTGAGTATTGCAATTCCCAAGAGTAATAACAAACTAAAGGAATCAATTTAGCCATAGTTATATAAGACCGCTTTAATTCAAGTGTATATCAATAGTGTTTAAATTTTTTTTTTTATTTTTTTCCCCACAGATTCCCCACAGATGAAAACATCAAAAGAGAATGGGTATTAGCAATGAAAAGATTTGATGTGAATGCGGCAGGCATTTGGGAGCCTAAAAAAGGAGATGTATTGTGTTCAAGGCACTTTAAGAAGACAGATTTTGATAGAAGTGCTCCAAATATTAAGCTGAAACCTGGAGTCATACCTTCTATCTTTGATTCCCCATATCACTTACAGGTTTGTTTATGAGATATTGCCTACCATCATTATGCACTTTTTATGATACTATTGAGGAACCTTTACCACTCTAACATTTTTATTGTTTGCCTATTTATTTGAAGTCCATTTTTAAATTTGTAGACTGCAGCTTCAGCTTTTATAATGTGTAGTGGGAGTATTTTACCAGTAGCCACTCATAAATATTTGTACATTACTAAGGTTTGGTGAAGTAGACTGACTTTAGGAATTGGCATGACTCAGATTTTTGTCTAAAAAATGGAGATTAACATAAGGTTGAACTCAAGTTCCAAGTTGACAGTCCTGAATACTGGAGCAGAAGTCAAGAGCAGAACCAGTAAAAGGATTAACGTATACTTCTGAGAGCCACATACGTGCAAGCTTAAAGCCTAGGTAGGATCCAAAGGAAGAAAACCAAAATTTTGAGAGAGATAAGAACAGGAGAAGGAAAGGAGAAAAGAGGTGAGATAAAGGAAATAGAAGGATTGAATAAATTCTTACTGAATTTTATGTTTTTTCTTAGTGATAGTGCCATCAGTTGGCTGCTTCACCCTCACTGCCTCTCTTGGCTTCATATAGTTGAAAGTGAATTTGCTTCCAGAAATTATAGACTGATTGATTGATTCCAATGTGAAAAATTTAGGGAGAGCGTCAGTTGAAAGGTATCTCCTTCCTGACATCTGGAAACAAGAAGTAGCCAGAAACGCACCTGCTACGTGCAGTCCCAGTCACTTTCTGCCATATTAAGAAATGTATAATATCATGAGCAATTTCCTCTAAAAGTTTTCTTTTTCCTACCAGCAAGGTGCCATCTAACTGTAATGTTAAAAAGACCTTAAGAAATATGAACATAATAAATCAAACTAAGTTACTTTCACTTTTTTCCTTATAACAAATTTATTATTATATGAAATTAGATGATAGAAGTAAAAATAAAAATTAATAATACATAATCCAGAGATACTAATGTGAATACTTTGATGTTTATCTTTCCAGCCATTTTTGTGTTTTGTATAAATTTGTATATATTTTTATAGATAAGAAAATAGATTACACTGTATATCCTTTCCTTTATTTGCTTTTTTGTTTTCATATATTTATATAATGCTTACTGTGTGCCAGGCATTATTCTCAGCACTTTACATGTATAGTAACTCATTTAGTCTTTAAAACAACCATATTAGGTAAGTACTATTCTGAAACTCTAAGACTAATAGTACTCTCTAGGAACCTGAGGCCTAGAGAGCTAGAATGCTTTCCCCAGAGTCACAGAGCTAGTATATTAAATTGCAGAGGCTAGGTTTAAACCCCGGCATTTTGGCTCTAGAGTCTACTATTAACTACTACTCTCTATGACATTAAATATTTTCCCAACCAACAATTGCTTTCAAACTTTAATCTACTTAAAAATTATCCAAGGAGTTTGTTTAAACTATAGAATCTTATACCTCACTCCCAGATAATTTGACTCAGTAAAAGTTTCAGTGGGAGTCCAGGCATCTGTACTTTTTAGCAGGCACCCCACGTGATTGGGCTGTAGCTCTATGGATCATGTTTTAAGAGAAACCTACGTATACTATCAATTTTTTTAACTAAACTTTATATCGAAGTATAACACAGATATGGAAAAGTGTACCCATCATAACTATACAAATCAGTGAATTTTTGCAAAGTGAATACACTCGTGCGACTCCCCCAAACCAAGATTACCAGTTCCCCAGAAGCCTCCCTTATTCTTTTTCCCAGCCATTGCACCCCCACCAAAGGTAACTACTATCCTAACTTCTATCACTATTAATTATTTAAATGGATTCCTATCTAGAGTATGTACTCTGGCTTCTTTAGCTCAGCATTTGTTGTGTGGTTCATCCACATTGTAACATGGGATAGTAGTCATTATTTTTCTTTGCTATGTAGTGTTCCATCGTTGTAAATTAATTTCTCATTCTGTTAATGAACATTGGAGCTGTTTTTCACTTTTGGGCTATTATAAATGGTGCAGCTATAAATATTTTTCTCAGTGTCTTTTGGTGCACTTATGTACACATTTCTGTAGACTGTATATATGCATCTGTTAGGAATTGCTGAGTCCTAGGGTTCTATATGTTCAGCTTGAGTATATATATGCTATGGTTTTCCAAAGTGGTTTTGCAAATTTATAGTCCCACCACACCATCAGCATATAAAAGTTTGTTTGGTTCCACATCCTTACCAGTACTTGTGGTGTCAGTTTCATAAAACAATTTAATGACCATATAGTAGTTGGTCCTATGTGTGAACAATGGTTTACAGAAGCAGTCCTCACTATTGTTTATAGATTTATCATCTTAAAGTATTTAAACAGCACTAAAATGACCATAATTGTTCCTTTGAACATCTTTCAAATTCTTATTTCTTTGAACTAAATTCCTGGAAATAAAATTGTTGGATCAAAAATTATATACATTTTTAAAGCTTAGCTTTTGATGCAGATCTCCCAAAGACTCACCAAAAAGTTTGTACTAATCTACTTTCCTACCTGATAGCTATTCAGTAGAGTATCTGTGTACCCTAATCTTGGTGTAAGTTGTATTTTTAACCTTTGCTAAAATTGATAGACAAGAAGGGCATCTTAATTGTTATAATTTATCTTTGAATACTAATGAGTGTCTATATTGAGGATATGAATCATTTAACTGCGATCTATGTTGCAGTTACTTTTTGTTTGTCTTTAGTTCTAATGATGGCATTGGTTTTATTTTTTGAAATTCAAAAAACATTTTTATATAGTCGTCTATATTTTCTCTTGTGTTATATGACGTTAGCCTTCCCCACCTTAAGATTATATAAATATTCCCTATATTTTTTCTAGCTCCTCGTGGTTCTCTTTTTCATGTAAATTTTCAGTCTATAGAATTTAATTGTGGTTTACTATACATAAAGGACATAACTGCTTTTTTAATTAGTTGATTTTTACTATGTGATTTACAGCCTTTCTCCACTTATTTAGAATGCCACTTTTATCCTAAAGGCATTTATCTACTTGATCTATTCCTAGGTTTTTCTGTCTAGTCCTAAGAAATTAGCATGCTATTTTAACTGTTGTTACTGTGTACTATATTTTTAATAGTTGGTAAGGCATACCCTCACTCTTTATCACTCTTCGTTAGGAAAATTTGTGTTTCCAAGTGAAATTTAGAGTTGTTGTCAGGAAGTTCTTTTAAAATAAACTGAGTGGAATTTACTGACTTTTTTTTAAAAGCGATTTTCATGAGAAGAAATGTGGTATTTTACTACACAAAGTTAAGAAGGAATAAAAACCTAAAGAAGTAGCTCAATGATTGTTGTTAACTATTCTTAACAGGGGAAAAGAGAAAAGCTTCATTGTAGAAAAAACTTCACCCTCAAAACCCTTCCGGTCACAAACCACAATCACCAGCTTGTTGGTGCTTCCTCATGTATTGAAGAATTCCAATCCCAGTTCATTTTTGTAAGTAAAATTACTTACTGAGCTAATGTTTTAAGATGAATATGTCCTCTCCATTAGGGTCAGACTTTTTAGAATCTTAGCAAAAAACTAGGGATTTAGGTGTTTGAGGTTTTTTTCCTTAATATTTAATACCCACAAATAATATTGCTTCCCATATCATTGTAATGTATATATGTTTACAGTAGCAATGTAGAGGTAGTTAATTCTTTGGTTACATATTTAGTTCAAAGAATACATTTGCAAGCTTATTTCTACCAAGAAAATAATTAATTCTTCCCTTTAAGTACTATATTTTCCATATGGAAATATCTAATTAAAGAATAGCTATTTCATTAGTTTTTCTTGAAAAACAGTCATATAATACATACATACAATGTGTTCAAGCTTGCATTTATTTATTCATCTCATTGCCTGTTCATGTTAGAGCCAGGCCTAGAATCTTGGTTACTATAGCTTTATAATAATTCTTAAAATCAGGCAATGTTAGTCCTCCAACTTTGTTCTTTTTGAAGGTTGTTTTAGCTATTCTAGGTTCTTTGCATTTTTATGTGAATTTTAGAATCACTTTATAAATTTCTACCCAAAAAACCTGCCAGAATTTTGACTGGCTTTGTGTTGAATGTACAGATCCATTTGGGAAAAACTGACATCTTAATAATAGTAAGTCCTTCAACATGTGAGCTCAATATATCTCCATTTATTTAGGATTTTAACTTCTCTCAGCGTTGTTTTATAGTTTCCAGTATACATGTCTTTCACTTTGTCAGATTTATCCCTTAGTATTTTAAATGTTTGGATGCTATTGTAAATGGTATTATTTTGTTTGCTGCTAATATATGGAGATATAATTGATTTTGTATATTAATCTTCTATCACAAACTTGATAAACTCACATTCATCATAGCAGTTTTTTTGTAGAAGCGATCAGATTTTCTATGCAGATAATCATGTTCTTTATGATTAGAGACAGTTTTAATTCCTCTTTTCCAATGTGAATACCCTTCATTTCTTTTTGTTGCTTTATACTGCCTTGAACCCCCAAGGCTGAATGGAAGTACCGAGAGCTGATATCCATGCCTTGTTCCTGATTTTAAGAGGAAGGCGTTCAGTCTTTCTTTAACTATTAAATATGTTAGCTATAGATTTTTCATAAATGCTCTTTATAAGGTTTAGAAAGTGGCCTTCTGTTCCTAGTTTGCTAAGAATTTTTATCAGAAGTGGATGTTAGTTCTTTCAAATATTTTTATGTTTCTAATGAGAGTTTTTTTTTAGCTTATTAATATTATGAGTTATCTTGATTGATTTTCGAATGTTAAACCAACTTGTATTCCTAGAATAAATCTTACTTCTTTATATACATTATACCTTTTATATATTGTTAGATTTGTTAAATTTTTGTTTAATCTTTCCTTTTCTGTTCAAGAGGAATATTTGGCCTGTGGGCTCTTTTTCAGTCTGGTTTCAATATTAGAATAATGCTGACCTCAAAGAATGAGTTGGAAAATATTGCCAACTTTTTCAATTTTTCTAGAAGAGTTTGTGTAGAAATGGTATTATTTCTTCTGTAACTATTTGGTAGAATTCCCCAGTGAAGCTTTCTGGACTTGTAGTTTTCTTTATGGGAAGGTTTTTTTGGTAGTTTGTGTCTTCCGAGGAATTTGTCCATTTCATCGCCGTTGTCAAAATTTATTGAAGTTGTTCCTAACATTTCCTTATTCTTTCTATATCTGTAGAATCTGTATTGGTATAGCTCTCATTTCTGATATTGGTAATTTGTTTCTGTTCTCTTTTATTACTGACCAGTCTACTTAGAGATTTATCAATTTTATTGATTTTGTCAAAGAACTAGCTTTCATTGATTTTCTGGTACTTTTTGTTTGTTTTCTAATTAACTGATGTCCACTCATCTTTATTATTTCTTTTCTTCTTATTATTTCAGTAAAATTTGCTCATCTTTTTCGAGTTTTTTAAGGTGGAAGCTGAGGTCATTGTTTGTGGCTTCTTTCTAGTATAGGCATTTAGTGGTATTAATTCCTCTGTAAGTATTGCTTTAGCAGCATTGTACAAATTAAACGTGTGTTTTCATCTTCATTCCATTTAAAGTATTGTCAAATCTCATTTTGATTTGTTCTTTGACCCATAGATTATTCAGAAGTGTGTTATATGGTTTCTAAATATTGAGAGATTTTCTAAATATCGATTATTAATTTCTGATTTAAGTCTGTTGTGGTCAGAGAATATACATTGTATAGCTTGAATCCTTTTAAATTTATTGAGGTTTATTTGATAGCCCAGATTACGGCCTGTCTTGGTAAATGTTCTGTGTACATTTGCAAAGAATGTGCAGTTCTCTCACTTCAGCTTCCAAAGCACTATGATTACACACGTGAGCCACCAAGCCCAGCCCTAGTTTTTATCTCTAGGTAAAGACTCTCTAGAGGTTTTTTTATATATTTCATGCCTCTACTTAACCTTTTGAATATATGGAATGTGGTTTTAATAACTTCCTTAATTCCTTTGTCTGCTAAGTCTAACATTTGTGTCAGTTCTTGTTTGGTTTCCATTGAGTTCTCTCTTATTATGGTTAATATTTTCCTGCTTATTTACCTGCCTGGTAATTTTTGCATGCCACACATTGTGGATTTTAATTTGCTGGACGCTAGATATTTTTGTCTCCTGTTTTCTTGAACATGATTCTGGGGTATAATTATACAAAAACAGTTTGATCCTTTCAGATTTTGCTTTCTTTTGCAGGACTAGGATATTGCTCAGTCTAGGGCTATTTATTATCCACTACTGAGGCAAGACCCTTTTGTATGCTCTAGTCAGTGCGCCGTGAATCTTGATGATTTCCAGTCTCGCTTTTAGCAATCGTGCCTATGCCCTGCCACCGCAGGTCACTCCTAATCTTTCCTGGTTGTCCTTTGCTTAGCCTTGAGCAGTTTCCTCACATGCATATGCTGATCTCACTCAGTGGAATACTCTAGGGGGATCCTCTGAAGATCTCAAGAGTTTTCTGTCTGTGCAGCTCTCTCTAGTTCCTTGTCCTGTGAGCTGTGGCCACTTGGTCTCCCTGGACGTTTTGCACTATCTCCTCAACTCAGTCTGCCCAGCTCGGCGTGGGTCTGCCCTCTTTGCATTGAGGCCTAGACACTCTCTCAACGCAGTAAGCTGAGGCAATCACAGGGCTCACTTTGCTTCCCATATCTCCTGGAACCCCTGGCCTCTAAATATCACCCACTTAAAGGTCTTCTCTAAGCAGCATAAATGAAGAAACAGCTGAGGCCTAGTTATAAGCTTTTATTTAACTACTTATTTTGTCTGGTTTAATAACTTGGTGTTTATGTTTTTAGGAACATAGCTACAGTGTAATGGACAGTCCAAAGAAACTTAAGCATAAATTAAATCACGTGATCAGCGAGCTAGAGGATGCCAAGGAAAGTCTACGGAATGTTTTAGAGCGAGAGCAACGTTTCCAAAAATCATTGAGGAAGACAATCAGGGAATTAAAGGATGAATGTCTGATCAGCCAAGAAACAGCAAATAGACTGGATGCTTTCTGTTGGGAGTGTTGTCAGGAAAGTATAGAACAAAACTATATTTTATAAAATAATTTCATGTCATGCTCTACCTAAAATTGACATTGGTATAGCTTTTTAGAAAATAATTCTCATTTACCATTGCTAAATAATATCTGTCATTTTAAGTGCTTCTTGGAATCCTCTGGAGCATTATGCATTGTACTTGCTATCCAAAAACTCTTCTGAAGATGTGCAGAAATTTGTGGCAGTTATCATGTTTGGGGTGGCTTGTGACGATTATGTTTTTATAGACCTATACTAGTACCAGGTCACTATTGTAAGATGTTAAGATCTCAAGAAGATTCCACAGGACTAAGGAAATGATATCAAAATAGCCACATTAAGCTGTAGTAGAAGGAACTAGACACTTCTCCAGCAGCATCAGATTTTTGGCTTCAAAGGAGTACCTGCATTTATATGTGCTTTATGGTAAGTATGTTGAATTTTACTTTAAATGTATTTTCTGTAAAGCAGAATTCATCTATAACAGATATCCATCTTGGATCCAATCCAAGGTGCTTTAGTTATCAATAATACCTAGTGATCTTTTTAAAGCATCTCACAGTATTGACCCTGAGAATAACACATGGTGAAGATCTGTTGGCTTTTCAAATTGTTCGGAGCCAGCTTAAGAAGATGCCTCATAGCTCTCGGTTTTTCATTACAGCGCATCATTCCTCCTCACTAGGAGCACTTTAATATAAACCAGAACAGATTTCGAAACAAAAAAAAGGGTCATAAATCTGATTTTTAAATGGTTAGCTGCTCTGACAGGTCTGAACATTTTGCTTCATGACTATCATTTCATCATAAAGGTGTATCTTCAAAATCTGAATGCTAGTACTAGCTGAATATTTTTAATGCTGCTTTGTATTTTACAGAAAGTAATATTGCTGGCATTTTTCAAAATATAAAATATAGAAGAAACCATTAAAAATTAATGATTGTGGCTTTTTCAGTTGAAATAGGAATTGGAGAAAGGGTTAGAAAATTTTCCTTTAATTAGGAGAGTAGATTACAGTCTAAGGGCTTTTATTTAGAGAAAGACAACTGAAATGAGTCATAAATACTGTGGATTAGAATAAAAACTATTAGCCAAAGCCACACTCTACGTAGAAGCACATGTACATATTATGAACCTCATTCAGAAGTCCGTGCTGTAGTAGTTAGAATTTGAGTATCAACCGTTTCGTTGTATTAACAAGAAATATTGCGTTTTGTGCCGATTTGTTCATTGTACCTTTATTTGTGTTACATTAATATCAGTAAGGATATGGTGACTTGAATTTTTTTGTATTTAAGAATTTTCAATGTTTAAATGCATGTTATATCTTTATGTAGGATTCCAAACCTTCCATCTAAATTGGATTTTACCCACCGGCATTATGCTAAGAGAAAAATCACTGAGGCCATATCTTTTTACTACCTTAAAAAAAGAAAAACAAAAACACCCTTTCATTAGCTACCTAGTGTTTTAGTTATTTAATTTTGACTTCATAATGGGTACTCTAATGGAAAGTTTGGGTATGAACTTAGGTTTTATAGAGAAACTTTGATAGAGATGAAGACTTTTTCCCTCACCCTATTTGTGAGTATATAAATTAAAGTAAGCCAATGCACAATGGAGAAAAGAAAGAGGATACATCCAAACATGGTATGTCCAAATTCTAACACTGTTGGCTGCTTAGAATAAATCAAGCCTGGAAGATCCTCCGAAAATAAAATCCCACATTGGGCCACTGTCAAAATTGCCACAATTACTTTTACTACTTGTATTCATAGTGAACTCAGCCCTTGTCGCCTTTCTCATTGGATCTAGTATCGCTGAGACATAGGTAACTGTGAGCAAAATATTGGTATCATTAAGGACCCGGAGCTGCCCATTTGCTCCTTATTCTTATGGAGAAATGGTCACCAATAGAAATCTGACGTTAAAAGTAGGGTCCGCCCCACCTGCAGCCCCAAGCAAAGGCCTAACACAGTATATACCTCAGTCCTCTGTTCCCGGAGATTCCAGTCTACCCCAGGAAAGAACTGGCCTGTATAAAGCAAAACCGAGTCATCTCTCCCATCCAGAAATTCCTCTGGCAGCCAAGGCTGACCTAAGGGTTCCACTTGGCTTTAAAACTTGGAGTGGCTTCTGGATCCTGGAACACACTGTATTAGTGTGAACTTGGTGTATTACCAAGTTCAACCTCAGCACCAAGTCAGGTACAAAGAAGGACTTGTCATGTGGCATTTTCTCCATATCAAGTTTAAACTTCTGGAAATGGACTTTGTTTGCTAAAGATAATTACAGTTATACCATAGTCTTTAATTTGTGAAAAGTTGAAATGTATTAAATATATATTTAGTTTTAATAAAAAGTTAAAATTATTACAGAAATAATTGAGGGGTAAAAAAATCCATTATTTATTTGAAAAATAAAATATTTTCTCCAGTAGCGTGTTTTGTGGCTTTCGTACATTTGGTTATTCAATAAAATGGACAGAGAGAAATGAAGGGTAAATACACAGAGGTTTTGCTTTAATTTCTTGTGCATCTTTTCTCTCTACCAATAACTCCAGCGTGGGGTCTGTTAGGTTGGATGACCCAAGCGCAGACCAGTTTTCACCACACTGTGGACCTGCCGTAGAGCCCTTTGCTGCTTTGGTCATCACTCAAAACTGGGTCCTCTTGTGCCACCCGCATATAAGGGAGAGCGGTATTCCTAGGTGTGAAACACCTTGCCTTCAGAACCTAAAGAGGCCTTTCAGGTATTGTGCTTTCTTCTTTGTAATGGGACGTGCAAGTTGTAATAATTTGTTTTTTACTTTAGAGGGGATGTCTTGGCGTGCCCCAGATCACTGGACACTCCGCCCCTCAAATTTTACTGAGGCTTGTAAGCTCCTGAATTTCATAGGTTTTATCTTACCCTCTGGCACACATACGCTATAGCAAGGCCTCCAATTTACTAGTTACTTCTCGTTCATCCCATTGAATTAACATAATCCATCAATATCGTGAACTCAGTGATTTTCTATGGAATGTCTATCTGGTGTAGGAAGCAAGAGCATTAACATAGCCTTGGGCCCAGACTGTGTACGTATACTTTATTCATTGTGAGCTGTTCTCATCCTTCTTCCTGATGGGGGTGGGAAGGTATGCACCCACCAGGTCAGTGGTTGCACAGCATGTACCCAAAGCCGTGTTAATCCGCACTAACAAAGATGTCACCTCTGGCACAGCAGCTATAGTAAGGCTTGGTTGGATTTGCATTAGTCCACTGTCATCTTGCAGGATCTGTCTAAATTTTGTGAGGGCCAGAATGGCGAATCAAATGAAGATATGGTGGGAACCACTACTCCTGTATCTTGCAGGTCTGTGAAGGTGGCACCTTAACCAACACCACAGAAAACTCTGCAATTGGGGTAGTGTGCAAAAATGAGCTTATATGGGCGTGAGACTGGTATCCTTAGAAAGGCCTGCAAGGTTGCAAGTTGGTCCTTGGCTGGCATCTGGGAACTTGGGTTTAGGGAGGG
This sequence comes from Indri indri, assembly GCA_004363605.1. NCBI lineage: Eukaryota > Metazoa > Chordata > Mammalia > Primates > Indriidae > Indri > Indri indri. The sequence continues at coordinate 25,572 of RJWJ010013360.1, forward strand.
TTCCCACCATTCCCTAACTGATAAGAGTAGCTCACCATGCCAAACTGTTTGCACAAATGATGTGGTTTATACTGAACATCTTTCCTTCTGAGAGTCTGGAATGTGGGAATGTGTTAGGCAAAGAGTGTCCGTATGCCAGCCCTGAATAAAACCTTCAGCACTGACTCTCTAATAAGCTTCCCTGGTAGACGACATTACATACATACTGTCACAATTCGGTGCTCCAGGAATTAAGTATGTCCTGTGTAACTGTACTGAGAAAGGACTCTCGGAAGTTTACACCCAGTTTCCTCCGGACTTTGTACCATGTGCCTTTTCCCTTCGCTGGTTTTGCTTTCTCTTTGTATCCTTTTGCTGTAATCAAAAGGCTACACGAGTACAGCTATGTGTTGCCCTCTGTGAGTCCTCCCAGGGAATCATCAAACTCGAGGGTGCTCTCTTGTGGACCTCAACACAGATGGCCTTCCGGAATTGTCCTGAGTTAGGGCAAAGAAGCTGTGCCTTTATACCCCTGCGTCAGTTACTGAATGTGGTTCACAGAGCAGTGCCTCGAGGAGCTTGCGCCAGAATATAGATCAACAACACCATGAAGCACGCTGTTCAGCTCCATCAGCATTTTTTTCAGAACAAGACTCTCCATGAATGAAACACTACGCTGGTTTACAGTCTGAAATAAGTGGCCGATCTCATTCTGGACCAGTCAGAAAGAAAGAGTTCACACGCTAGCTGCTTTGAGTAGCGCTATCTCAGAGTATCAAGTCACTAAACAGACAATCTTTGAACTAACCTGAGCTCTGTGGTTTGCGGTCAGTCAACAGCGGAGAAGTTCCCGACAGATTCGTGTCAGATAATAAACTTCCTGAATCCTTGTGGCAGAGCTTGTGCAGTTGAAAGGTAACATCACATCTGACTTAGCAGATTTGGGCCTCGTGCTTTTTAAAACAAACATTTCATTAAATGAAGAGAGTGAGGTGTACGTGCTGTGCAGGCTGCCAACCGCAGATACTAGCGGTGGTGCCTCGTGGAGACAGGCATTCAGCTACAGACTCGCCAGCGGAGTGGACTCAACATACAATTTCAATAAAATGTAGGGTACCGGTGCTTAATAAAAAGGTAGTTTTTGTAACGGTACAAAATGTTGCCAGGCTACCCAGCTGAAAGAAATTACCTCTGAAATCCGGAGGATTCTTAACAATGTTTTGGTTGCCACTCTTACTATGACACTTGTAGATGGGTCTTAAATGTAGGGAGAGGGGCTGGGTGCAGTGACTCACGCCTGTAATCCCAGCACTCTGAGAGGCTGAGGCAGGAGGATTGCTTAAGGCCAGGAGTTCGAGACCAGCCTGAGCAAGAGCAAGACCCTGTCTCTACAAAAAATACAAAAATGAGCTGGGCATGATGGTGTGCGCCATGTGGTCCCAGTTACTTGGGAGGCTGAGGCTGGAATATCTCTTGAGCTCAGGAATTTGAGGTTGCAGTGAGCTGTGATGACGTGACTGTACTCTAGCCCAGGCGACAGAAAAGACCCTGTTTCCAAAAAAAAAAAAAAAGTAGGGAGAGTCTTGATCATAAAGTTGCACATTTCACGTTTCTATGGCCATAACATTATCTGGCCATATTTTTTGAAAAGATGGAAACTGGTTCTAACTAATAGAAATAAAATGTGGCTATGGAAAGACTCAAACTCACCAGGGCACTATAGAGACCAGTATATATGCACGTTGTGTGTGTGTACGTAAGTGTGTAGAAAAAGGAAGGGAAGGATATATGCCAAGCTGTTAAAAGTGGTTACTTCTGAAGAGGGGATTATATGCTTCCTGTGAAACAGAGAGAGATGGAGTGAGGGAGGAGAGGAGAAGGACAAAAGACAGGTAAGGAGGGAGGAAAAGAAAATAAAATTATAGGCCAGGCACCATGGCTCACATCTATAATACTAGCACCTTAGGAGGCCAAGGTGGGAGGATCGCTTGAGGCCAGGAGTTTGAGACCAGCCTGCCCTTGAAACCCTGGGCAAAAATAGTGAGACCCCATCTCCACAAAAAATAAGAAAAAATTAGCCAGTCATGGTGGTATGTACCTGTAGTCCCAGCTACTCAGGAGGCTGAGGCAAGAGGATTGCTTGAGCCCAGGAGTTCAAGGATGCAGTGAGCTATGATCATGCCACTGTACTCCAGCCTGGGCAACAGAGTGAGACCCCATCTCTAAAAAGAAAAAAAAAAAGAAAAAATTATAATAAGAGCATTTGACAAATTTAAATTAAAACCATTAAACCATTTCATCTCTGAAAAACTAGGGGTTGCTTGTTACCAGTGCTTTTATAATCTCCCTGGGATATTGGCTAAAGTTGGAGCCAAGTCTTGAACTACTGCTATTTCCTGTGACACCTAGATATTTCCAAGAAATCTCCCAAACTCAGCTTAACTAATGAGACTTAAAGAAACCACTGTCTGGGTAGGTGTGGGTACAAGATTTTAGTTAGCTTTCCTGTGACTGGTCACCTAGCAGAACCCTAAAAATAAGCTCCTGTTAAGATCCTTCAAATACAGCTTTCCAGCTGACTCAGTACCTCAGAATACTAAAGAACATGACATCCAAGTACTGAGATCTGAGAAGTGTTGCCCGCTCTCACAGAGATGATTGCAATTTGCATAAATCATCATATTTCTTGCCTTTTCTTTGTTTTTTTAGGATATTCATGTTCAAGAGGAAATGTTTGTTTGAGGCAGAAATTATTAGTTTTCAGTAATAATGATAGTTCACATTTACCAGGTGCCAGTCTCTATTCAAAGTGCTTAAATTTTAGTAACTCATTTAACTTCAAAACAACCCTACAAGGTAGGTACTATTATTAATCTCATTTTTCAGATGAGGAAATTAAACAGAGAAAAGGTCTCACAGCTGGTATAATGATAAGTCTTCTTATACAGAGTCACAGTGTTCTCAGTTCTGATCTACAGTGCCAGACCCAGAGATTTTGATTCACTAAATGTTGAATTGTTGTTGAACATTCATAATATCCTAAAGGCCAGACTTCAATCATTGCATTCAGAAGCTCCAATTGGTGCATTTAGAGGCTGAAGGATAAAACATGAACTCATCCTGTGTCTGAAGCTGAGGAAAACCCATAGTTACTCATTACCACAATCTGGATCTGTCTGAAGCCTCCATCAAGCACAGACAGGGTAGCTGAGCACTCAGGGTGAAGTCACCTTACCGCATACATAGGCAAGACAGTCAAGTTCCCGTGGGTTTCATCAGCACAGGAGTCTGTCTAGTCACCTGGTTTCTCTTAGCTCTCAGAAAGAATGCATGGAATGATAAAAGATTGTTCCTAATCTCTGCTAAAGATTCACTCAACCACTGGAACTGACATAATTTTCCAGTCCATGTCTACATCTATAGTCTGTAATCAAATACAAGAATATAAAAATTAATAGCTCTTCTTTTTCACTTTTTAACACTAGGCTTAAAATTGTTCTATGTGATTTGCTACTATATTGGTAAAATTTCAGTCTATGTGTGTCTTTATGGGTGAAGTTGGTTTCTTGAAGGCAGCATATAATTGGGTCTTGTTTCTTTATCCATTCAGACACTCTGTGCCTTTTAACTGGAGAATTGAGACCATTTACATTCAGTATTATTATTGATAAGTAAGAACTTACTGCTGCCATTTTGTTGCTTATTTTCTCATTGTTTTGAGACTCCTCTTTTCCTTTCTGTCTTCTTTTGTAGTTAATATCTCTGATAGTATGTTTTAATTTGTTGCTTTTTTATTTTTAGCGAATCTATTACAGATTTTTGTGCTGTGGCTACTGTGAGGCTTACAGAAAACATTTTACAGATAAAACAAGTTATTTTAAAGAGATGAAAACGTACAAAAATATGGAATGCTTCACAAATTTGCATGTCATCCTTTCATGACAAGGGGCCATTCTAGTCTTCTCTTTATCATTCCAAGTTTAGTATACGTGCTACCAAAGCAGGCACTGTATTCATAATATTTAAGAATCAGTTTCAGGCTGGGCGCGGTGGCTCACGCCTGTAATCCTAGTAGTCTGGGAGGCCGAGGCGTGTGGATCGCTTGAGGTCAGGAGTTCAAGACCAGCCTGAGCAAGAGCGAGACCCCGTCTCTACCAAAAATAGAAAGAAATTAGCCGGACAGCTAAATACATATATATAAAAAGTTAGCCGGGCATGGTGGTGCATGCCTGTAGTCCCAGCTACTCAGGAGGCTGAGGCAGAAGGATCGCTTGAGCCCAGGAGTTTGAGGTTGCTGTGAGCTATGATGATGCCATGGCACTCTAGCCTGGGCAACAGAATGAGAGACTCTGTCTCAAAAAAAAAAAAAAGAATCAGTTTCAGCAAACCAAATGTAGCATACAGTATATGACTTCAGGTATAGCTGGATCCAGGAGCTCAAATGATGTTAGCAGAATCTGGAATCTCTCCACTCTGCTTTATCAAGCAGCCTCTCCCTTTATGTAGGTATGTCTCTTCACAACTTCAAGTCCAAAAACAAAATGTGTTCCTCCTTTCCAGTTACCCATACAACAGTTCTAGCACTAGCTTGGACTGGGCCTGATTGACTTGGCTTCAGTCAAATGCCCATCCCTGAAACAATCACTGTGGCCATAGGAATGCTATGCTGATTGGCAGGTATAGGTTGTAGCCCAGTCCTGGAGCCAGGAGAGTAGAGAAATGATGTTTTCCCAGAGGGAACTCAGGGTTAGGTAATCAGAAGAATCAGGACGTGAGCTGGGCTGGACAAGCAAAACCAATGGCAATGGAGCTGAGAGCAGAGTGGGCTCTGAGGTGGGGCGGGGCACGTAACTGCAGAGTGGAAGGGTTGCTGTTAGTAAATCTTTTCATGAACATTTGCCCATCAGAATAACGGGGGACACAGTAGAAGTATTTTGTCCTTGTTATAATCATCGCTGACAAAGCTGCCTTTAGATGTACAATTTGGTCTACCGAGAAGCATACAAAATCATTTTACCATTATATTTGGCCTATAAATTATATTCCTGATCTTGTGACAGAATGGTTCTCCAACTCACTGTGGACCAAATCCATTCATATTTGTTCATGCATATGCATGCATGCATGCAGTCTGGAAGAATCTACTGAGTACCATGTGCGAAGCACTGTGGCCCAGATAAATTATACCCTTGGAAGGTGACTTCTAAACAGTGTCCCAGCCACTCTCTCTGTGGACTATTGTTCTTCCCGCTAGCTGTGGGTGCATCCAAGGTGCTTTTCACATTTCTCAGAGAGAATAAAACGAAAATTTATACAGGTGATTTTTAAAAACTTTTTGTAATGAGAAGTTCCAAACAAAAGTACAGAGTATAATGAACTTCAATGTTCCCGTCACACAGCTGCAACAATTATTAAACAGGGACAGTCTTGTTCTGTCCATCCCCGACTCACTCCCCTGCTCTGATTATTTCGAAGCAAATCCTAGACAGCGTATAATCTCTAAATATTCAGCATATATCTCGAAAAGGTAACGACTCTATTTTTTTAGACAAAGCTATATATCATTATCGCACCCAAAAGTGTTTAACAATAATCTCTTAATGTCATCAACTATCCAGCCAATGTTCACATTTCCCCGGTTGTCTTATTTTATTTTTTACAATTAGTTTATCTGAAACAGAACCCAGATAAAGTCCAAACATTGTAATTGGTTGCTATGTCTCTTAAGTCTCTCTTAGTCTGTTCCCACTCCATCTCTTTTTATTTATTTATTTTGCCTTGAAAAAACTTAGAACAAACCAAGGCTTTTGTCCTGCAATAGCTGGATGAACTTTAAAGATGCTTTCACAGAGCTTTCATGGCAATAAGGTGACAGCCAGGGTCCCAGAGCACACCTGGCGCAGCGATTAAAAGCAAGAATTCTACAGCCAAACTGCCTGGGTTCGTGGCATGCCTCTGCCACGTATTAGCCACATAACCTAACCCCTCTGGGCCTCGGTTTTCTCATTTTTCAAATGGGGATGACAATAGTAACTACTTCATTGGGCTGCTCGAAGGATTCTGTGCCTTCGTGCGTGTCTAATGCTTAGAACAGTGATGCTTACAGCGTGGCAACTAGTATGCAGACGAGGCAACTGAGAGGCAGCAAGCCGCCTGGTCCCAGGCCCCACAGCTAATTGGTGGCAGGAGAGAGGAGAACACCGATTATCCCACCGGTTTCCAATACTGTGCTTCAAACCTTTGCGAAATGAGGGCTGTGGGTGCCGTGGGCATCACTCTGCCTCTGAGCGGGATGTTAGCGCCACCGTGCTGTTAAATCACTGGCATGACTTTAGGAACCCTCTTCAGGTCCATGTCTCCCGCTCTGCAAAATGCAGAAATTGGAGGTGTGGCTAAGATGTCTGAAACCCCTTTGAGGAAAAATCCCAGCAGAAGATGCCTTGCAGAGAAGTCATCCCGGCCACCTTCAACTCAGAGCCAACCACGGAACAGCTAGGTCCCCCAGAGGAGTGTCTGCCCTGGTGTGGTGCTTCCAACAGAGCACCCCGAGCCAGCCCCGGGCCTCCCCCAGCCTGACTCAGGGGTACCACCTCTCCCCATGCTCCCCGACAAACGTCATCCTGACTCACGGTGGCCCTAATGGCAGCTTCCCTAGATGACTCACCGCGGCCCACGAGGGGAATGCCTCTCCCAGGCGGCTGCAGCAGTTTCGGCCACAGAAGGAAGACTTGCTAATCGGACCTAGGGCAGCTCACCTTTGCTTCTGGAAGGCCCCAGCGCAGGGCAGGGCCTTCTCCCAGCAGGACCGTGCAAATGAGAGCAGGAGCCCAGCTGATCTCCCTCAGACATCCCGGTGGGTCCCCAAGGGCGTGAAACAGCTCTGCAGACTGGCCCTAGAAGCTGCAGAGGGACAGCTGGAACATTCCAGGCTTTCTGAACATTGCCGACACGAGCCGTTTGGTGCTTCCCTTCTCAGGCTGCTTCTAGCTTCCATTTCCGTTAATACAGAACGACGTTTACATCGCCTCAATGTAAGCATCCGAAATAAATGAATTGCCAAAAACCATTTTCATTGCATCCAAACCCAGAATCCAGTTCGAGCTCCCTGAAATCCTAAACACATTTTTAAACCACCAGGAAGGAAGGAGAGAGATTGAGAAGATGGGGACCAAGCAGGGAAGCCGCTGTGAGGCTCTCCCCAAAATACAGACGTTAGGCCTCTGGCTGAAGCACAGGCCGGTCTGAGACAGGGATGGGTGGCTGTGCTTCCAGCACCTTCTGAAGTGTCTGTGTTTGGAGGCAGTTCAGTGCCCACACCCCAGCCTGAAATTCTTGGTCATCCCAACAGCTCTAGCCCCGGAGCACTTGGCTGTGCCTTTGTTATCCATAAACACCCAAGTCCTTATTTATTGATAGAAGCAACTGATTTATTAAATGTCTTCCTTCATGTTTATCCACTAAACCTGTGGAACAGCACGTATGTGTGTGAAAGAGAGAGAGAAAGGGTACGGGGCCTGTGTTGGGGTTCTCTGGAGAAACAGAGCCAGGGAGACCTGTACACAGATTCATTGTTAAGGCATTGGCTCATGCGATGATGGAGGCTGCCAAGTCCGAAATCCGCAGGGCGGGGGGCAGGCCGGAGACCCAGAGCAGAACCCGCGTTGCAGGTCCAGCCTGAAGACCACCAGCTGCAGAATTCCCTCTTGCTCAGGGGAGCTTAGTCTTTATTCAGGCCTTCGATTGATTAGACACACCCGCGTTGTGGAGAGCCATCTGCTTTACTCAAAGCCCACTGATTTAAATGTAAACCCCGTCCCAAACACCCTCACAGAAACATCCAGAATGTTTGACCAAATATCTGGGCACGGAGGCCCAGCCAAGCTGACATACGTAATTAACCATTACAGGGTGTGGGCAGGGGGAGGAAGAGAAGAGACGAGATATTGCCCTGAGCCCAGATCCGAAAAGCAGGGTCCAACAGAGAGCTGGAGACCCCTGGGAAAAGCCACCCTCCTGCCCTCCTCCCGACAGGGACTTGCTGGACGACGAGATGCATGAACACGCACTACAGGCACAGACGCCTCTCACCCTCCCTCCCCAGACGTTCATCCACCCATGTGTTCCACAACTGTTTGCCCCATGCTCACTTGTGCCCAGCACTGAAGCTGAGACTAATGAAGACTCCGTACACTTAAAAATGGTTAAAATGATCAATTTGACCACAACTAAAGATAAATAATATTTTTAAAAGACTCAGTTCTTATGGGGCACAGTGGCTCACACCTGTAATTCTAGCACTTGGGGAGGCTGAGGCAAGATGATCACTTGAGGCCAGGAGTTCAAGACCAGCCTGGGCAACATAGCAAGACCCTGTCTCTACTACATATATACATATATGTATAGACCCTGTCTCTACTATATATGTATGAATATATATATGTATATATATATATTCTTGGGGAGGCTGAGGCAGGAGGATCACTTGAGGCCAGGAGTTCAAGACCAGCCTGGGCAACATAGCAAGACCCTGTCTCTACTACATATATACATATATGTATAGACCCTATCTCTACTATATATGAATGAATATATATATGTACATGTATAAAGCCAGGTGTGGTGGTGCACGCCTGCAGTCCTAGCTGCTCAGGAGGCTGAGGCAGGAAGAGTGCTTCACTTGAGCCCAGGAGTTCAAGGCTACAGTGAGCTATGATGGCATCACTGACCTCTAGCCTGGGTAACACAATGAGACCCTGTGTCTAAAAAAAAAAATTCAGTTCTTGCCATCAAAGGTCTCAAAGTCTAGGGGGGTGTGGGCAGGGAGCAGATACAAAACACAATTTCAATATACCATAAGTCCTCACAGCGTCATCAACAGATTCTTGGAAACCAACTTTGACTGAAACCCGGTATAAGGAAACTAACATTGCCACAGGCTAAATGATATAAACAAGAGTTCATTTCCTACGGCATATTCATCACAAAAATATCACCAAACTTCTAAATAAAGACCAAACGTTTCTAATATTAAACATCGAAATAAATGTAAGTTATATACACATTTAAGAAGGACTAATAAAAACAAGCAAGGTAATATTCACCCAATGATTCCAGTTTAGGACTGAGGGCGATCAGAGCTGATCCTCGCAGCTCAGGGCGCGAGGCAGAAACCAGCCCTGGACAGGACACATGTCCACAGGGCCCCTCACGCACGCACTTACTCGGACTGCGGCCATGCAGACACGCCAGCCCACGGAATGTGCACACCTTTGGGATGAGGAAGGAAACTGGAATACGTGGAGAAAACCCATGCAGACGTGGGAACGCCAGCCTGAATAACAAGCAGAGGCTCTGTAAAAGAAAAGACATTTATTTGGAACAGCGCATTGCAATGGGTATATGTATGTCCTAGCAAACTGTGTGCATATTCAGGGAGGCAAAGGGAGATGAAAGTATTTTTTTTTCTTTCTTTCTTTTTTAAATTTCAGCATATTATGGGGGTACAGATGTTGAGGTTACGTATGTTGCCCTTGCCCCCACCCCAAGTCCGAGTTTCAAGTGTGTCCAGCCCTCGGATGGTGCGCATTGCACTCTTTGTGTATGCGTATACCCGTCCCCTCCTCCCAGATGAAGGTTTTTATAGGAAAAAATGAGGAAGATCACATAAATAGTTTTGGAATAATTATCCTTGGCTGCAAAGAGCAATAACAAGGGTGGCACCACACCGAGGCTGGACAGGCCGTCGCTGGGCAGATGTCCTTGCAGAAGTGTTTTCTTGTAGAAGGTCGCCATGGCCTTTTGCAAGGTCGTGGGATCTGTAGAGTCTTTTTCGTTACCAGGCGTGAGAATCGTCTCTTCGTGACCTCCCCCGGCTCTGCTTGTCGGAGTTTTCTGACCATCGGCAACTCCATTTCGATTCTGTAACTTTCACAGGGAGGACGCCAAACGCCACGCAGCCCCAGCTGGGAGTCATTTGTTCTTTTCTCATCAGCGTTATAATGAAACGATGTTGAACGAAATGACCTTATTCAAGGGCCAGCTGCACGGGGGGTCACAGGTGGTAAAACGGGGCGGGCCCGAGAACCCAGAGCCCGTGAGGTCGACAGAGACTGCGCCTCACCCCATCCTCTCTGTCCGGAGCAGAGACGTGAGAACGGACGTAGGGATCAGCCCCGCAAGCCAGACCCACGTCACCGCCCCAGCATGGAAACGTCACCGCCTTGCCGCAATGTCGCTCCTCCGCCCAGCTGCCCTCCACGGGCTCTTCCAGTAAGTTACAAAGTTTCCCACATTCACTCACTAAACTGCCCAGGTATCTTCCAAAACAAGGCGTTTTGATTGTCCTAAGTTTTATTTTTGAAATAAACAACATTACAATAACATTATTTTTAAATTCAACCATAATCTCATCACCGGGACACACCCAACCCCAGCGGTGCGACGCTCGGGGCCCAAACCGTGGCATGATCTGTGACCCCCCTGGTCTCTCGCGCCCTCTTCCAGTTCTTCGGGAAATCCCGTCGGCTCCTCCGTCAAACTGTGCCCACAGTGTCCCCGTTCCCCGCACCTCCGCCGCCGCCACCCAGCCCGAGTCACCGTCCTCTCCCCACAGGACTGGGCGATGGTCTGCTATGGCGGGACCGTCTTCCCCCAACAATGCATTGTCCGCACAGCGGCCGACTTGTCCTTTCAAAATGTAAGTAAGCTCACGCCACCCCTCTCCGCGGAACCTCCTGTGGCTCCCCATTTCCCTCAGCTCAGTGATCTGCCCTCCTGTCACCCCTTTGACCTCGTCTCCTACGACAGTCCCTGACTCACTGCCCAGCCACCACGGTCTCCCTGCTGCTGCGTGTAATGACACAGTCCAGGACCCGGCCGTCCTGTCCCCTGTGCCCGCTACCGTCTCCCCCAGGCAGCCACATGGATGACTTCCCCGCCTCCCTCAAGTTCTTGCTCACATTCCATCTTCCGATTAAAACTCCAACACTTCCCTGCAGTGCTTGCCCTGATCGGCTTTTATTTTTCTGTACCACGTACTACAGACTATTCTAACATATTCTAACGTATTAGCCAATTTGCTCGTGTGTCATATTTACCGTTCATTCTCTGTCTCCACCCCGCTAGAACGTTCGCTCCACTGGGGCGGGTATTTCGTCTGTATCCCAGGCCCCGGAATAATGTCGGGCATGCAGCGGGCACCTGATGCCTGCTTGTTGAGTGAAATGAAGCGACGAGCAAGCCAAGTTCCCATCCCCAAAGCAACAGTCCCACGTGCCAGACGCCCTGCTTTTCTGGGCTGCAGACCCGGGGAGGAGGACCTGAGGGACTTTCCCCTAAAACGTCCAACAAAGCCTTCTTGGACTAGTGTTCCTTCTGTGACAACACGGGTCACTCTGGCACACCGGAAACTTCTTAGCAAGGCAGCCTAGACACAGGCGCCGGTCGGACTGAAACCAGTGAACTTATTCTATAAGCTTTTTTCTATTTAAAAAATTGTTTGGTTTTTTTTTTTTCACTTTTTAAGCTTTTTTGTTAAAAGCTAAGACACACACACATTGGCCTAGGCCCACGCAGGGTCAGGGTGATCAGTATCACTGTCTTCCACTGCCACATCTTGTCCCACTGGAAGGTCTTCAGGGGCAATAACAGGCATGGAGCTGTCATCCCCTATGACGACAATGCCTTCCTCTGGAACACCTCCTGAAGGACCTGCCTCAGGCTGTTCTACAATTAATTTTTTTATAAGTAGAAGGAATACAGTCTAAAATAATGATTAAATGCATAGCACAGTAAATACATAAACCAGTAACAGTCATTTATCATCATTGTTGTGTTATGTACTGTACATATTGTGTGTGCTATATTTTATATGACAGGCAGTGTAGTAGGTTGGTTTACACCAGAATCACCACAAATAAGCAAGTAACATGTTGTGCTACAACATTATGGCAGGTACTATGTCACTAGGCAATAGGAATTTTTTCAGTTCCATTATAATCTTATGGGACCACTCTCGTACACGTGGTCTATCATCGACAGAAATGTCATTATGCAGTACATGACTGTATTTAATTAGAAGAAAGAATGTAAATTTTGGAGTCAAAAAAATCCCAGTTCTGAATCTCAGCCTTACCTCTTAATATCTTTTTATCTTTGGGAAAGAAATGTAACTTTTCTTGATTCCCCCATAAGGTTACTGTGAGGAAAACACCCACCACACACCGGCTCCGTGGGGCCCTCCCCCTTACACGCCGGATCAGCGACAGTGGCTTGAACCACTGACAGCCTTCCTGACACTGGGAAACATGGAAATCAGAATCTCACTATCAGCCTGTGACTAAAAAAGTTATGGTTTGTGGATATGTAAAGTATAGGACTAAAAAGATATTTTTACCAAAATTACCAAATTTGAAATAAGCTTTTAGAAATATTTCCTTATTTTTAAGATAAATAGGATTTTCGCAAATGAATGAGAACTTCACACTTTCACTGATTTTATGTGTTGTTGAACACATGGTTCCACGGTATATGTAATACACAGAGAAACAAGATATCGCAAGACTTACTTTATACACTGATAGTAAAAACTGTTAGCGTTTTCTGTGGCTTAAGAATTTGATGAAATTTTTAAAATTTTTGTTCCTTTTGAAATTTTGTCTATTTTATAAGTTTCAGGACAATAGATGCAAAAGCAAAAAAAATTAAGTTATTTTGCTTTTGTTATTTATTTTCGTCAACATTGAAGGTGAAAGCTCATTAGAAATCCAATACAGAAAAGAAAGAGAATCAGAAGAAATAATACAAAGTCCATCAACTAAAAGTTTGGTTAAATAAATTACGATAAATCTATAAAATGAAACACTGAGCAGTAGCAGAAGTGACTGTCCAGATGGAATTTTATTGTCATGGCAGTGTTTCTCCAATGCAGGGACAAAGTAGTATCAGTCATGCTGACCCAGGGATGTAAAATTATAAACTGTGTTTCTCTGCTTCATGCTTTTATAGCCTCTGGTAGTTCCTCCCTCTTGACACTCAAAACCCTTTATTGTTATTCTCGAATTAATATTTAATGTCCCTGCCAGGCTGTAAGCTTCACGAAAGCAGGAAACCTATCTTTAGCCCGAGCACCTAGACCGTGTCTGACACATGAATAAATGAGTCAAGAAAGAATTGTTGAAGTCTAAGGAACTGAGCTTGTTCTAGATGTTTCCTGATTTCTTTCTAAACTGCTGACAACTTATCCATTTCATTACCTGTTCTAGAATTTTGCCCAGGACTAACGACAAGCCTGGGAAACGTACCGTTTCCTGGTTTGTGTTTGCGTCCGTATTCACTTCCATTCACAGTGTCCCTCAGTAGATTGTCAGCCCTTCAAAGCCTGGGACTGTGTTTAGTTTTATTCTTTTTTTTCTTTTTCTTCTTCATATGATGCCCGGGATAACGTTCTGCTCAGAGCGGAGGTCTTCTGAGCGACTGAACGATTTGGCAAGGACAACCTCCTAAGAGAATGCATTATCAACTGGGGTTATTATAATTTAATAACAACCACAAACCCTCCCTTCCTCAGCCAGGCACTGTGGTTGGAGCTGTGTGTCAATCGTCTCCTTAACTCACGACATTCCTCTGGGGAGGTACTTACTACAAGCCCCATTTTACAGATGAGGCACCTGAGGCTTTAGCAAGTCTCGGGGACTTAGCACGGTCACCCAGCTGGTAAGAAAAGGAACCGAGGTTGGAATTTTTCCGAATTCCAAGGTCCATGCTCTGAATCACCTGTGAGTATCCCCTCATTCCTCCGGCAGCCGACAGAATCCTCTCAGGACACCAACCGGGCCCAGCTGTGCCACGTCCATCCTGCAGGCAATTCGGTGAACCAAGAGAAGCCCTGGGAGGACAAGGTACTAAGTTACTCTCCCAGATTTTCGTGTTTGTTTGCACAGTTACTCCGCTGGCCCCTGGGAAAGGCAGTTTTCCGACTGCAGCCCTCGCCTCCTGCGCACGAGCAGAGCTGGGAAGCAACAGCATAAACCCTGTGCAGGCCGGAGAGCAGGGGCAGGAAGCCTCTAGAAAAGCCCTCCCGCGCCGCGTGGCCCTTCTGAGTGGGTAAGCTCCACGGAGGGAGCAGGGTGGATAGTTCTGGACAGCGGCTTTCTCCTGCAGAGGAACATGCACCTGCTCCAGTGAGTAGAAGGCATAAGGTGGGAGAAGATTCGAGGGACGAAAAGGCCAGTGAGGGCATGGCTGTCCAAACCCCCCTGCAAGGAGAGATGAGCAATATTCGGCTGTCATTACGAGAAGCTTCTGGTTGACAAATACTGTCTGGTATTCCCCTGCTGGTTTCTTGCCCTCGCACCACAATCCCTGGTCTCTGTGGTCCACACGGCAAATGCAAATTATCTGAATCAGGCTGCGGGTGACTCACCGACTCCCCTTTAAAGCAACTTTGGGCCCCAACAGCGGCTGCCC
>RJWJ010013361.1:0-39984 GCA_004363605.1 Indri indri
CCAGGAGAATTACAAAATTATCACATTTACATTAGTATCTTCAATTTGAGCTTTGAGACTGCACAGTCTTAGGGAAAAAAATCTCAGATTCATCATTTATCAGCTATATGGCCTTAGGACAATTACCTAATCCCCTTAAGCCTCAATTTTTCTTACCTAAATACTGAGAAAATAATCCAATTTACTTCTACTTTCACCAAGTGTTGGTAAAGTACATTATGTCTATAAACATTAGCATGGTACCTATTTAATACAATGATATAATTACATTATAAATGTTAACCTCATTATATTCTTCCTTTCTCTCACCACTTACCTATATTATATAGAAATTTTTCCCATGCAGTTGGCAGAAACTAGGACTGGAATTCAGTCATGATGCACAGGTTCCACAGGTACTGCAATTTTACTATCAGCTTCTCTTCTTGTCAGGTTGGTGTTTGGATTACTTGTCCCTTCTGGATTGGTGGTTAAATAACTTGAATATATTTCCTAGTAGAAACCCAATTTAAACTGGCCTAAGCAGGAAAAAAAAACAAACAAACATGTTTTGACTGTCATAACAGTGCAAGACAGGAGTAAAGTTGGTTCCAGGAGCACAGGTGATACTGTCTGGCTCCCTTCCTTCTATCCATCTGTCAGTTCTGCCTTTCTCTGCCTGTATTGGTGGTGAGAGTAGGTACTGGCTGCCCCAGGTCCATATCAACATAACATCTAAAATAGTTTAATAACTACATTGGAAAGAAAGTATGTCTATCTTGCTTTTGTATATTGATATCAGGGTAGAACTTTGATTGGCCAGGTCTGATTTATGTGTTAATCCCTGTGGAAACTGGAGGGGTTGGTTAGTAGAGTATGTTAATTTGAACTTATATCTAGAAAACCCAAAAGATTCTGCCAAGAGACCACTGGAATTAATAAATTCAGTAAAGTCTCAGGTTAAAAAATCAATATACACAAATCAGTAGCATTCATATATGCTAACAACAGTCAAACTGAGAACCAAATCAAAGACTCAATACCTTTAACAATAGCAATAAAGAAAATAAAATACCTAGGGATATATTTAACAAAGGAGGTGAAAGACCTCCATAGGGAGAGCTATGAAACACCAAGGAAAGAAATAGCAGAGGACATAAACAGATGGAAAACCATACCAGGCTGATGGATAGGCAGAATCAATATTGTTAAAATGTCCATACTACCCACAGTGATCTACAGATTCAGTAAAATCCCTATTAAAATACCAACATCATTTTTCACAGATCTAGAAAAATAATTCTATGCTTTGTACGGAACCAGAGAAGATCCCATGTAGCCAAAGCAACTTTAAGCAAAAAGAACAAATCGGGAGGCATCAATTTACCAAACTTCAGGCTACACTACAAGGCTACAGTAACCAAAACAGCATGGTACTGGCACAAGAACAGAGATATAGACCAATGGAACAGGACTGAGCACCCAGATAGAAAACCATCGTCATATCGCCATCTGATCTTTGACAAAGCAGACAAAAACATACACTGGGGAAAAGAATCTTTATTTGATAAATGGTGCTGGGAAAATTGGATAGCCACATGTAGATGACTAAAACAGAATCTGTACCTTTCAGCTCTCAAAAAATGAACTCACAATGGATAACAGATTTAAACCTAAGGCACGAAAGCATAAGAATTTTAGAAGAAAATGTTGGAAAAACTCTTACAGACATCGGCTTAGGCAAAGAATTTATGAAGAACCCAAAAGCAATCACCAGCATCAACAAAAATAAATAAATGGAACCTGATCAAATTAAAAAGCTTCTGCACAGCCAAGGAAACTATCCCTAGAGCGAATAGACAACCTACAGAATGGGAGAAAATGTTCACATGCTACAAATCCGACAAAGGGCTGATAACTAGAATCTATATGGAACTCGGGAAAATCAGCAAGAAAAAAATCAAATGACCCCATTAAACAGTGGGCAAAGGACATGAACAGAAACTTCTCAAAACAAAACAGATGAATGGCTGACAAACATGAAAAAATGCTCAACATCTCTAATTATCAGGGAAATGCAAATCAAAACCATAATGAGATATCACTTGACTCCAGCGAGAATGGCTTTTATCAAAAAGTGCCAAAACAACAAATGTTGGTGCAGATGCGGAGAGATAGAAACACTCAGACACTGTTGGTGGGACTGCAAACTAGTACAACTGCTATGGAAAGTAGTATGGAGATACCGCAAAGAACAAAAAAATAGAACTACCATTTGATCCAGCAATCCCACTGCTGGGTATCTACCCAAAGGAAAAAAAAAAGCATTCTATAAAAAAGATATCTATACTCGAATATTTATAGCAGTACAATTCACAATTGCAAAGGTGTGGAAACAATGCAGGTGCCCATCGATACATGAGTATATTAATAAAATGTGATATATATATATACCATGGAGTACTAATCAGCCATAAAAAATTATGAATTACCTCTTGTATTATCCTGGATGGAGCTGGAACCCATTCTTCTAAGTGAAGTGTCACAAGAAGGGAAAAACAAACACCACATATACTCACCATCAAATTGGTTAATTGATCAACAGTAATGTGGACATACAGGAAGTAACATTCATAAGGTGTTGGGCAGGGGGAAAGAGAATAGCCACATGTAGAAGGAGGGGATGGGTAAATCCACACCTAACAGATGCAGTGCACGCTGTCTGGGTGATGGGCAAACTTGTCAGGTGGTGCAAAGGCAATTTATGTAACCAAAGCATTTGTACCCCTGTAATACCCCGAAATAAAAGAAAAAGATTTTAAAAATCACATGGAATGGAGGAGGAACATTTACCCAAATGTTAACAAAGGATTTTAATTGATGCCGGCAGGGGGAAAACACAACTAAAACAAGACAGATGTTTACCATCCTAGCATATTCTAGAACAGAGGAGTTATTCCTCACAAAATATTATTTGGACCATCTTTAATATCAGAGAAGACGTACTAATTTGCTTTTATGGCTTGTGATCATATGGGTTTTATGTTTACAGTGATAATATCATCCCAATTATTTATTAGGTTGGGGCAGAGGTCACAGTATAGTTTAGTATATCTCTGGACATATAGAAAGATTAGGTGAACATTTGGAATTCAAGATCCAAATGGATCTTGGATGTGACTAAAGAACACACTGTTAAATATTCTAAATTTGTAGCAGAGAATGATAAATTAATTCATATTTCCATTTTATAATTATATTTAACAACATGCTTTTAATAGAAAAGAGATAATTAGAAGGTTGGATTGTGTGCTTTACTACAGCTTAGTTACTCCACCTGTAGAGAATTACATTGCTCATGCTCCATAGAACTACCAGAAGTACATGCAGGCTGAGAACCACAGGGCCAGAAACAGACCAACCAGATCAGAACACACTTAAAAAGTGACCTACATTTGATTTGAATTTCAGCTCGACTGTTATTGGCATATATGAATGCCTCAGATTTGCGTGTATTGATTTTGAATCCTGAGACTTTACTGAATTCATTTATCAATTCTAGGAGTCTCTTGGATGAATCCTTGGGGTTTTCTAGATATAATATCATATCATCAGCAAAGAGCGAAAGTTTGATCTCATCTTCCCCCATTTGGACACCCTTAATACCCCTCTCTTGCCTAATTGCTGTAGCGAGGATTTTGAGGACTATGTTGAATAGAAATGGAGATAGTGGGCAACCTTGTCTGGTTCTGGTTCTAAGTAGGAATGGTTTCAATTTTTCCCCATTCAGTATGATATTGGCAGTGGGTTTATCATAAATGGACTTGATAATTTTAAGGAATGAGCCATCTATGCCTATTTTGTTGAGAGTTTTTATCATAAAGGTGTGTTGGACTTTGTCAAATGCTTTTTCTGCATCTATTGAGAGAATCATATGGTCTTTGTTCTTGCTTTCATTTATGTGGCGAATTGCATTAATAGATTTGCGTATGTTAAACCAGCTTTGTATCCCTGGAATAAAGCCCACCTGGTCATGGTGAATTATTTTTTTGATGTGTTGCTGAATTCTATTTGCTAAACCGTCCACATATGGTAATCTAATCTTTGACAAAGCAGACAAAAATATACACTGGGGAAAAGAATCTCTTTTCAATAAATGGTGCTGGGAAAACTGGATAGCTACATACAGAAGAATGAAACTGGATCCCCACCTCTCACCTCTCACAAGAATCAATTCAAGATGGATAACTGACTTAAACCTAAGGCATGAAACCTTAAGAATTCTAAAAGAAGATGTTGGGAAGTCCCTTTCAGACATCGGCCTACGCAAAGAATTCTTGAAGAAGACCCACAAAGCAATCACTGCAGCAACGAAAATAAATAAATGGGATCTGATCAAATTAAAAAGCTTTTGCACAGCCAAGGAAACTATCATTAGAGTGAATAGACAACCTACAGAATGGGAGAAAATATTTGCTGTCTACACATCTGATAAAAGACTGATAACAAGAATCTATCTAGAACTTAAAAAAATCAACAAGAAAAAATCAAACAACCCCATCAACAAATGGGCAAAGGAAATGAACAGAAACTTTTCAAAAGAAGACAAAATAATGGCCAGCAAACATATAAAAAATGCTCAACATTTCTAATCATTAGAAAAATGCAAATCAAAATCACAATGATATATCACCTAACCCCAGTGAGATTGGCCTCTATCAAAAAAATCCCAGAACAACAAATGCTGGCAAGGATGTGGAGAGACAGGAACACTCTTACACTGCTGGTAGGACTGCAAATTAGTGCGACCTCTGTGGAAAAGAATTTGGAGATACCTCAAAGGGCTAAAAATAGAAATACCATTCAATCCAGCAATAGCACTATTAGGCATCTACCCAAAAGAGCAAAAGATACCCTATAATAGAGACATCTGCACCCGAATGTTTATGGCAGCACAAGTCACTATCACAAGGATATGGAAACAACCCAAGTGCCCATCAATTCATGAGTGGATTATTAAAATTTGGTATATGTATACAATGGAATATTAATCATAAGTAACGACAGTGATCTATCACCTCTCATATTTTCCTGGATTGAACTTGAGCCCATTATCCAAAGTAGGGTATCACAAGATCAGAAGAATGGGCTCCACTTGTACTCGCCATCAAATTGGTACTAACTGATGAACATTAGGGTGCTCACATGGCAGTAATATTCTCCAGGGATTAGGGGAATTGGGGGGCAGTAAACCCACAGCTAAAGGACACGGTGAGCACTGTAGAGGGGGAAGGGCCTGCCTCTAACCCTCACTTGGGTGAGGCAAAGACATAAAATTTAACCAAAATGTTTGTACCCTCATAATACCCTGAAATAAAAAAAGAAAAACAAAGTGACCTACAGTCCTGCCAAAGCTTTGTGGTCAGAGGTGAGTCATATTGGCTGCAGAAAACAGATAACCAATAGAAATACAAGTCTCAAGCACTGTAGTATACATTTTAGCCAATATAAAAGAAAAATAAGAGATTAGGAATGATTAAAATGCATTTAAAGACCTTTTTCCCCCTAGTGTCATGAACTCAGGAGTTCCCAAATCAATGCCTTTTTTTTCTCAGTACTCCAGGTACTATCTAAACACAGCATAAGTCCAACCCAGTCTATAATTCGTAGACTGGATAATATATTTTAGTACGTTAATGTTTTTAACCGTGAATAATATTCTACTTCACATTGAAGACGTAAGCTTTCTTTTTTTTCCAAACTAGATCACAGACTTTTTTGACTGCATGGTATATTCACATCTGTGTGTTCTTCAGAGCACCCAACAATATATGATTTTCATGGCAGTTTCTTAAGAATGTCACATTGAATTAAAGTATACAAAGTTTATTGAAGAATTAATGCTATTGATCAGTTGCAAGGAAATAATACTGATGCTAGAAACAGCATGATTATGAATATAATAGAGGCTCTAAAAATAATCCATAACATATATTTTAAAATTATTTGGCCCACAATAGAAACATTTACCTTAACAGCTGGGCTATTTTCTATGGATAAGAGTCACAATACTAAATAATGATTAATACTACCAGCACGCTGAGCTTTTGTATGTGGATCTGTTTTATTCCTCCAAGGGTCACTTTTACAACAAATGAGATGAGGCAGTGACAAACAACACAAATGTCATACTTATTTAAACATTTAGAAAAGGATGGGAAACTAGCACTCTTGCACTTAATTACTTCATTATCATAATATTAAACCCCAATGAATTACTGGTAAATCTAATATTGATTTAAAGTTCCCATTTATTATACCACTATTTCTATTAGGAAGAACATAACATGCTCAAACCTGTCTTAGTGTTATGATGAAGGATCATATTTGGTCAGATTCCAGTAGAATATAAAATATTGCTAACATTCTTACTATTAAAATGTGTGTACCCTGAAGTGGGCAAAAGATGGAAACTGAATCAACAAAGATGCATTACGGAACATGTGAAAACACCTACCTTAGGAGAATATTAATTCTATGGCTCCCTCCTAAAGTATGTGGAAAATTGTTATCAGAACATAAGAATAATGGAATTTGCTTTATTTATTATAATGTAATTGATGTGTGATTGTTGGTTTTTCTGGTACTCAAAGTAAAAGAAAACCACAACAAAAAAATAATTCTGGTGTGCTGCAGTAGAGATGCATAATTGTGTACCATTGCAGCTCCATGGCTTTACAGCATCCATATCATGGAAACCATAGCAACAGCAACAACCTCCTCTGTAGCACTGAAAATGCAGGTCTCTGGTGCCACAGCTCCATTTTAACCAATGTAAGAGAAGACTTATTTTGTTTTTAAAAGAGATACATATCAACAAATCCTTTAATTAACCCATAGGCTGAAGTGTGATAATGTCCCTCTTTGGACTTCCTTCAGTGTTGCTCTATGATCCCTGTGTTTGACACTCATTAGATTCAGACTGTGTTGGGTGCCCATTCCAACACCTCCCCAAGTTCCTCCCATCCCTCTGGGTCTTGGATCCAGGCTCTAGAGTAGCAGAGGTTGGCAATGTTTTTCATATATAAGGTCTTTCTTAGCATCATTATTATTATTTGTATCCTTTCATTACCTATTGAGCTTAAAAATCTCTTTTTGGTCTTCAAATTGGCTATAATCAAGGGAGAGTGGCTTCAGGAGAGGTGAGAAAAGAGCCTTTAAACAAAGGATTCAAGTTTAGAAGGCCCCAGAGTTGAAATTCATCACAAGTAGCCAAATGCATACAGTTTCATGATTCTTTTTTTTTTATTTTCAGATAAGTCTTATGCAAGAAGCAACAGGAATTATTAAACTTGAAAAAGAGAAAGCTGAAGGCTTTCATAAATTCTGACAAACTGTTTTTTCATTTCTGAGTACAAACCAAGTAGAAGCGGGATGTAAACCTCGGTAGGAAGGATTTGGGAGTTGTAGGTGTCAGGGTAGGTTACAGGAGAGGCTTGTGAGTGCCCTTATGACTCCTGGGTCTACCACTTCTAAGAGTGATCGGTACCAAAACTCTCTTATTACTTAAAAGTAGAATCAGTACACCTGCTGAGGTGGTGGACCAGCTCCCTTCAAGCAAGCTCTGTTCATCAGAAGGCTTACCTGGCTACAGTAGGCAGGGTGAATCCCTGTTCAGGAGCTACGATATGAGACTTGGTCCTCTATCCATCCCCAAAGCGAGGACATAACTCAACAGAAATCAAGTAGGTGGGAGGGGGAGGGGGAGATGGGTAAATCGACACCTAACAGGTACAATGCGCACCTATAACAGGAACGGCACACCTATAACTTTGACTCAAATAGTACAAAAGCAAATTATGTAACCAAAACATGTTTACCCCCATAATCTGAACTTTAAAAATATATATATTTCCAAGTTTAAGAACCCTGTCAGGTGTTGTAAAACAAATGGGTGAACCCACTGGCCACATGTTAGAATTTGGAACCCAGAAACTGAGCTGTCAGGCCCCAGGTCACACACACCCTGTCTATTCATGAATTCTTAGTATGGGATAATTGTTTAATTAGAGATGGAATAGCTCAGGGTCCCAGTTGGTTCACTCCAAGATTCATGGGTCTATTAAGAAATATAAATTTAAAAAAACCCGGAGTGCTTTTTACATTGTCCCCATTGTCTGGAAAATCTTACAATTCTCTCTGGCCTCTCATTCTCACTCGATCCACCCCCACCCTAATCACACATTCACCCTTCAAGATTTATCAGGTCCACTTCCTCTCCACATAGCCATCTTTGACTCCATCACTCACTTTACTTTCCTCTCTTCTATGTTTCCATTTGTTATAGCCTGTATAAGTAAGCAATTAACCTGTAAATCTTTCTTACAATTAAATTGAAAGCTCCTTCAGGGCAATAATCTTGTCTGCTTACTCTTTTTAGCCCCTAACAAGTATCAATCCTAGTACATAAAATATGCTGAATAAATATTTGCTGAATTATGTGGAAATAAGTAGAACTGTTCCGAATGAATAAGAGCTCAGAATTGCAAATTTTATTACAGACGTGTCTAGAACTGTGGTTCCCAAATATCTGTTCTCATTCTAGTGTTGGATTGATAGGCAATAGAGAGATTCTTAGAAAAACAGATTTCTTTAGATATTCTTTAGATATTCTAATCTGGAATGTGCAAAACATATACAGAATTATGTGATTTTAAAAGGTATCCCAGCTTTTAGTCCCTTTGAAATGATGTTGGTGGAACAGATGTTCTGAAGATTCCTTCATCCACGATGCCCTGAATATCCTACATTCAAATTCAACATCAAATTGCTATGTTTAGCCAAAGGTAAGCTGCATGGGATGTTGCCTAGTGGGAGCTGTTTTGGAAAGCCAAAATTCCTTCATCTCCTAAACTTCCTCCTTCTCCCCTGAAATAGTTAAGAACAAGAGGAACTAGAGCATAGATGATTGTGATCAATAAAGACTTATCTCTTCCCCCAAATATTTTCATTATCAGTAGTAAGTACCATTTCTAACTGTAAGACTTTTAGTTTTTAAATTCCTACATCAGTTGGGGTACTCAAATGCTTAATTTGTAAATATAATTCTTTTTTAAAATTTACTTTATCCAGTGAAAATTTTCTGTTTATAATTTATCTCTAACCTCATTAAGATTCAGACTTTTACTCACACAAGTGTATTTTTCTTGAAGTTGTCTACTACAGCAGAGTTTTCATCTGGGATCATTTTCCTTCTGCCTGGTAAACACCTTAACATTTTCAGTTTGCGTCTGCTGATGACACACGTTCTAGTTCTTGTTTTTCTTTTTTGAACTTAAAATATCTATATTTTGCTTTCATCCTTTATGAGTATTTTTACTGGGTAGAGACTTCTAGCTCATCAGTTCATTTCTATCAGCTTGAAAGTATCTGTTAATTGTCTCCTAGCTTCAAATGATAGTAGAGAGACGTCAGCTGTCAGTCTGTTACTTCTTTGAGGTAAATTATCTTTCGTTCTGGTTGCTTTTAAGACTTGTCATTGTTTTAGGATTACACAATTTATTATGTCTTTGTGTATTTTAAAAACACACATCATAAATATATATATATCCTCATTAAATCTGTGAGTTGATTAATTCATTAGTATTTAAATCCCTTGACATTATCTCTTCAAATATGACTTAGGCATTCTCTCTCTTCTTATCCCCTGGGATTTCATTTACATGTATTTTAGACCTTCTAACTATAACATGTCAATTACCATTTTCCTATATATTTTTTCAGTACTTAATTTTGGATAGTTGCTCTTAAGCTTTCAGTTCACGAATTTATCTATATCTTGTGATACCTGTTGTTAAATCCATCCCTTTGTTCTTAATTTCAGTTATTTCTATAATTTCTACTTGGTTCTTTTTCAGTTTGTTAATGTTATTTGTAATAGTTTTCAGTTTCTTGCTAACTTTTAAAAAATATGACTGTTATCTCTGAAATAAACAGATTACTGTTGTTCTTAGTCTGTGCTGAGAATTCCATTATCTTGAGGGCCTGTGCATCTCCTTCTCTTGTTTGTGGCTAATTTTTCCTTGTCACCACATATGATTTATAATATTTTCTCGATATATTATAATATTTTCATAAATAATTTCAAATCTAGGATGATGATAGCTTTTTCCAGGGAGGATTTTGTCCTTTTTTACAAGACATCTGAGGACAGTAGCAAGATCAGGACCAAAGGTTGAGAGTTTTATGGTTCAACTAGAACACTAGCCAAAGTGTAGTCTGTACCACCATTTCAGAAAAGAGCTCTCCATGGTGCCAATCCAGAGCAGGACTATTATACTGTTGTCTCTGTCTTTGGTGTCTCTGACACCTAACTACAAACCCCGCTCCATCTGCCCCACAAAAACATCTAGAAGTTAAGACTCTCAGTGACCTTCACAAATTTGGAAAATGGTCTCAGGGCAAATGCATCAGTCTTTGGGGTACATGGAAGGTAGAGAGTATTATACACTAAGGTTCTTCTCCGTCTCCTGTACCCCATAGATACAGGATTCAGACACATGCACTCTACATCTCTGGCCCTTGACCAAAACCTGTCTTTCAGCTACCTTTTTGGATGAGTATATAACCCGCAGGCAAAGAAAAGAGTTCTGACTCACCTCTGAGCTATATTGCTATTTCTCTTCTCAGGCTGGCAATTGAAATTCAGTCTCTTGTTTGGTCTCTCATCTTTCCAAAAGGTGCTTTTTGTCAAGCTTCTTTAGTTGTCATCACCAGCAGAATTGGTCCTATTTACCAGGACTGTCATGACTAAATACTTTTATGGTAAATGGTTGTTTACTTTGTAAGTTTATGGTTTATCTTTTCTATATTCTTTATGACTTGAGGAAATTGCTACTCATTTCCTTTTCTATTTCTTAAGAGTTTCATCACTTTTTCCATTACATTAATTATTGTATTCTAATTCTCAATATCAAGTGTCAAATATATATCTCTTTACTATTATATGAAATCAAGATTTCCAAACTATGTTAAACCAGTGTATTTCTGCTAGTAGATTGAAAAAATTTGAATATTTTTATATTCATTCCTTGACACACATGAGACTTTCGAGATCCTTTTACTTGGCCTTCCTTTTCCAACTACCATTAACTCTCTCTCCCAAATGCTAAGTTTTCACTGACATAGCTTAGTATTAAGAATATTTACTTTACAGTGTGTTACTTATATTTAAAGAATCCTTATTTAGTACTTATGTTACACATTTCTAGATAGTTTACTATGTATGTATTGATTTAACTTTATGTATATTGCTATGTTCTTTGCTTAACACTATGTGTCTACCTCGAGATGACTTTAGTGATCCGTATGTTGCTTCTTGAGCATTTTATTCAGTTGGATTATTTATGTGGCTGATATATTCTTTCAGTGCTTACATATCTGTGAATATCTTTTTCTTCACACTGGCATATTAATTCTATTATGTTTGTGACTGGGAATAAGCATTTTCTTAAATTCTTATTATTAAAAACCTACAATAATCATAGCACAGTGGTAGGTGCCAGACGATTGTGCTACAGTCTCATTTCTAGAAAATTAAGTTGTAGTGGGAGGTGAGCATTGTTGTACAGCAGTTAGAAAATATAAGTTAAAGTGACAATAATCAAGTACTACAAAAGATCTGATGCCCTATAATTTTTTTTCCTTTGCAAATAACATTTTTGTCTGGAAGTTTGTCAGATTTTCTCTTTATCCTTAGAACTGAGGAATTTTAAGGAGTGCTGTCAGCAATATGGCAGAATAAGAGATCTCAGTGCTTATCTCCCCACAGAAACACCAATTTAATGACTCTTCATAGACAATGATAACTTTATGGAATCTCTGGAATCCAAGTGAGAGCTTACAGAACCCCGGCGGGGAGCACCCAGATAAGAAAAGATGCATTTCAAAAGGCAATAAGAACAGTTTTAATTTACTCATATCACCCACCCCCAAACTAGCACAGTACAGTGGCAAGAGAGAGCACATCAGCCATGGGGGGAATAAAGAGAACCAAGCGAGTTTCCAACTTCCCCAGGCTTTTGGAGCTCTGATTTTGCCATGCCTCATCCACATCACTGAGGGAATTGCAAAGCTAGATTGCCAGGGGTTAACAAAGAACAAATGAGAATGGTGGAGAGACTCAACAAGCAGCATGTGGATCTCAATAGCTGGCCCACAGCCCATGGTAGCAGGCTCCCTTGCAGGCCACAGTGGCAGACCTGCCCGTCCATAGACGTGGTCCCAGACCCTGCCAACTAGGCTGCCCAGAATTTTTGGCTGGGTTGCCTAGTGAAAAGATTTTCCTACGGAAGCTGGTCTGTAAAGGCTGGAAGGGGTGACTAGTTTTTCAAATGAGATTGGGCGCATTTGGGATGGGATGGCCATAGACAATTGACTGGTTTTTCAAATGCACAGATGCTAACACAAGGCTGTAAGGATCATGAAGAATAAGGAAAATATGATACTACTAAAGAAACAAATGTCTAGTAAATGACCATAAACTAATGGGCACATAAGAACTGACAAAGAATTCTTAAATAATCATCTAAAAAAAGCCCAGTGAGGTACAAGAGAACGTAAGTAGACAAATAAACATTATCAGGAAAACAATATATGAACAAAATTAGAAGTTCAACAAAGAAACCATAAAAAAAGAACCAAACAGAAACTCTGGAGCTGTGGGAGGCAATGACTAAACAAAAAAATTCGATAGAATTTTGAGAGCTTCATCAGCAGAGTTGACCAAGCAGAAGAAAGTATCAGTGAAGTGGAAGGCCATCTGAAATGATCCAATAAAAGGAAGAAAAGAAAAAGTAATGACAAAGAGTAAAGAAAACCTATGGGATTTATGGGACACTATCAAGGGGACTAACATACACATTGAGGAGTTAGCAGAAAGAAGCGAAAGAGAGAGGGGTGAAAAGTTTATTTAAAGAAATAATGGCTGAAAGCTTCCCAAATATAGGGAGGGGAATGGACACTCAGCTTCATGAAGTTCAAAATACCCCAAATAGAATGAACCTAAGAGGTCTACATTGAGACACATTATAGTTAAATTGACAAAAATCAAAGACAGAAAAATTTGAAAGCAGCAAGAGAAAAGTGACTTTGCACATGCAATAGAATCATATAACACTATCTAATCAGATTTCTCACCAGAAACTACACAATCCAGGAAAGGATCGTATGAAACATTCAAAGTGCTGAAAAAAAATTTTCCAAACAAAAATATTATACCCAGAAAAATTTTTCCTTGAAAATGAGAGATAAAGACTTTCCTAGACAAACAAAAACTGAGGTAGTTCTTTACCACAAGATCTGCTTTGCAAGAAGTGCTAAGTGAAATAAGTGAGACACAGAAAGACAAATGCTGCATAATCTCATTTACGTGTGTAATTTCAAAAAGTAGAACTCATGGAAGTAGAGAGTAGAAAGATGGTTGCCAGAGTATGGGGAAGTTCAACCTCTTTACCCTCAAAAATTACTCAATCCTCTAAATTTCTAAAATCAATAATGAGATGTTGGTCAAAGGTTAAAAACTTTCAGTTAAAAGATTTATACGTTTTGGGGGTTAATGCACATTATGATGACTATAGTTAGTAATAGTGTATTGTATACTTGAAATTTGTTAGGAGAGTAGATGTCAAATGTTGTTACCACAAAAATATATTTTTGTGAGGTGATGTATATGTTAATTAATTTGACTGTGGTAATTATTTTACAATGTATTGCTATATCAAATCACACATTGTACACCTTAAATATAGACAATTTTAATTTGTCAATTATACCTCAACAAAACTGGATAAAAAGATGCTAAGGGGAGTTCTTCATGTTTGACAAGAAAGGACACTAAATAGCAACATGAAAGCATATGATAGTATAAATCTCACTGGGAAAGGTAAATAAATAGAAAAATACTGAATAATGTAATGCTGTAAATAGTGGCACATAAATCACTTTTAACCCTAGTATAAAAGCTAAATGATGAAATTACTAAGGCTATCTATAACCACAAAATGTTAATGGATACACAATATAAAAACATGTAAATTGTAACATCAAAAATATAAAACGTGAAGGTAGAGAAGTAGAAGTGTAATGATTTTGTAAATGATTGAAGTTAGGTTGTTATCAGCTGAAAATAGACTGTTATAAATGAGAGGTTTTAGAGATAGGAGTTATGAGAAAGACGAAAGATTTTCAGCAAATCATCACAAGCAGGAAGAGGCAAGGAAGCAGTCTCCTACAGTTTTAAGATGGTATATGTCCTGGCAGCACTTTGATTTCAGACTTCTAGCCTTCAGAATTCTAAGGCAATAAATTTCTGTTGTTTTAACCCATCAGATTTTTGGTACATTGTCATAGCAATGCTAGAAAACTAGCATGGTCTGGGGCCTGGAAGTGAACGGAGAGGGAAGACTCAGTTTCTGTTCAATGGATCTGGCTAGGCCGGGGAACAAATGAGGGAGACTTTTCTCTCAAAGACCATAGATACTGCGTACTTGTCCCCGTCCTTCACTGAAGCTCTGTCCAATATTGAGTTGTTCTCTGAATGCTTTCTACAGTGATAAGCCCTTGAATTAAGTTCAAGCTCAATGTTGCATTATATCTACTAGCTTAGCTGAGAAAAAGAGCCACATATTTCTTACTAGTTCAGGCCCATCTCTGGCCCCAACATTTTCTTGCATGTGTCTAAAGGCCACAACTGGGCCTTTTTTTTCCCTAATACAAGCTCTCTTTGCTCTTGAAAAAAGTGGGCTCATCTATTGAGTCAGACTTATTTTCTTCTTGTTTATTGAGAAGTGGTTTACATATAGTAAAACTGACCCCTTTTAAGAGTACTAGTCTATAAAATTTGATAAACTTTTAAAGTCATGTATGATCTCATATGAAGAATATTTCTACCATCCCCCAAAGTTTCCTTGTCCCCCTACCATCTCCAGCAAGCCCTTGGATTCTACTGTTTTTATTTATTTCTCTACAGTTCTGCCTTCTCTACAATGCCATATAAACTGAACTGTACAGTAGGAAGCCTTTTAAGTTGCATTTTTTTCACTCAGCATAATATTTGTAATATTCATCCATGATGTATGTATCAACAATTGATTCATTTTTGTTATTGAGAATTCCATTGTATGAATACATCATACATTTTTTAGCACTTATCAGTTGATGGGCTTGGGTTATGATTATGAATAAAGCTGTCATATATTTGTTATGAACATATATCTTCACTTCTGTAGATAAATACTAGGAGTAGAGTGTCTCTGTCTTATAATAAGTATGCGTTTAAATATAAGAAACTGCTAGACTGTTTTCCAATGTGACAGTACCATGTTGAATTTCTAGGAATGTATGAGAATTGTAGTTGCTCCACATTCTTGCCAGAATTTTGTATGTCAGGTTTTATTTTTTTTCTAGCCATGCTACTATTATGTATGTAACTAATTACATTTTCTTAATTTCAAATGATGTTGAGCTCATGTGTATATATACTACCTGTGTCTCTTCCGTGTATTACTATTCAAGTATTATGCCCATTTTTTATCATGATGATCATGTTTGTGTCCCCATTATTGGCTTTCCAGAATTCTCTCTATATGTATTTCTTCAATTTCAAAATATTGCAGGGGTACAAATGTCTTTGGTTACATGTGTCAATTTTGTTATGCTGCAGTCAGGGTCATAAGTTTGTGTGTCACTCAGAGTGTTTATTGTACCCACTAGGTAGATTTTTGACCATCCCCTCCACCCACTACCCTTTGCTTGATATGTACTGAGCTTTCCTTCCTTCTGGCATATGTGTGCTTATCAGTTAGTTCCAGTTTAATGTGGTGTTTGTTTTTCCATTCTTGTGATACATCACTTAGGAAAATGGTCTCCAGTTCCTTCCAAATTGGTACAAAGGGCATTAAATCATCCTTCTTTATGGCTGAGTAGTATCCCATGGTATACATATACCATGTTTTGTTAATCCACTCATGAATTGATGGGCACTTGGGTTGATTCCACATCTTTGCAATTGTGAATTGTGCTGCAATAAACATTCCAGTGCAGGTGTCTTTTTGACAAAATAACTTATTTTCCTTTGGGTAAATTCCCAGTAGTGGGATAGCTGGATCGAATGGTGGGTCTACTTTTAGCTCTTTGAGGAATGTCCATCCATACTGTTTTCCATAGAGGTCATACTAATTTGCAATCCCACCAACAGTATATAAGCATTCCTTTCTCTCTGTGTGCACTCCAGCATCTATTGCTTTTAGACTTTTTATTATAAAAGTCATTCTAATTGGGGTAAGGTGATATCTCACTGAGGTTATAATTTGCATCTGCATAATAATTAGTGATGTTGAGCATTTTTCACATTTATTGGTCATTTGTCTATCTTCTTTTGAAAAGCTTCTGTTCATGTCTTTTGCCTACTTTTTAATGGGGTTTTTTCCTTGATGATTTGCTTGAGTTCTCTGTAGATTCTGATTGTTAGCCCTTTATCAGAGGTACAGCTTGTTAATATTTTCTCCCATTCTGTAGGTTTTCTATTTACTCTGTTGATTATTTCCTTATATGTGCAGAAGCTTTTTAATTTAATCAAGTCTAATTTATTCTTATGGTTCCTGTAATTGCTATTGGTGTCTTAGTCATAAATTCTTTGCCTAGGCTGATATCTAGAAGAGTTTTTCCAACATTTCCTTCTAGAATTTTTATGGTTTCATGCCTTAGGTTTAAGTCTGTTATCCATCTTGAATTAATTTTTGTGAGTGGTGAGAGAGTTTCATTCTTTTACACACAACTATCCAGTTTTCCCAGTACCATTGATTGACTAGGGCTTATTTTCCCCATTGCATATTGTTGTCTGCTTTGTCAAAGATCAATTGGCTGTATGTGGATGATTTTATATCTGGGTTCTCTGTTCTGTTGCATTAGTCTATGTCTCTATTTTTCTACTAATACCATGCTGTTTTGGTTACTATAGCCTTATAGTATAGTTGGAAGTCTGGCAATGTGATGCCTACAGATTTGTTCTTTTTGCTAAAGATTGATTTGGCTATTCGAGCTCTTTTCTGGTTCCAAATGAAACATGAAATTACTTGGTCTAGATCTGTGAAATATGATGTTGGCATTTTGATGGGGGTTGCATCGAAGCTGTAAATCACTTTGGGTAGTATATTTGGATATTTTAACAATGTTGATTCTACTGATTGATGAGCATGATATCTTTTTCCATTTGTGTTGTCTGCAATTTCTTTTCTCAGTGTTTCATAGTTTTCTTTAAAGAGATCTTTAACCTCCTTGGTTAAGTATATTCCTAGGTATTCTTTTTTCTTTGTAGCTATCGTGAATGGTATTGAGTATTTGATTTGACTCTCAGCTTGACTGTCATTGGTGTATAGGAATGTTACTGATTTGTGTACATCAATTTTGAAACCTGAGACACTGGTGAATTTATTTATCAATTCTAGGAGTCTCTTGGCAGAATATTTTGGGTTTTCTAGATATAACATCATATCATCAGCAAAAAGTAATAGTTTGACTGCTTTCCCGATTTTGTATACCCTTTCTTTCTTTCTCTTGCCTGATTGCTCTGGCTAGGACTTCCAGCACTATGTTGAATAGAAGTAGTGACAGTGGGCACCCTTGTCTTGTTACAGTTCTTTGTGGGAATGCTTTCAACTTTTCCCCATTCAGTATGATGTTGGCTGTGGGTCTGGAATATGTGGCTTTTATAATCTCGAGATATGTTCCTTCTATGCCAAGTTTGTTGAGGGTTTTTTGTCATGAAAAGGTGCTCAATTTTGTCACATGCTTTATCTGTGTCAATTGAGATGACTATATGATCTTTGTTTTTGCTTCTGTTTATGCGGTGAATCACATTTCTTGACTTATATATGTTGAAACATCCTTGCATCCCTGGGATGAAGCCCACTTGATCAGAGTGGATTATTTTTTGATGTGCTGTTGAATTTGGTTTGCTAGTATTTTATTGAGGATTTTTACATATATAT
Source organism: Indri indri (assembly GCA_004363605.1). Classification (NCBI taxonomy): domain Eukaryota; kingdom Metazoa; phylum Chordata; class Mammalia; order Primates; family Indriidae; genus Indri; species Indri indri. Next base: position 18,027 of record RJWJ010013361.1, read on the forward strand.
TCATAAAAGATATTGGTCTGTAGTTTTCTTTTTTTGTTGCATCCTTTCCTGGCTTTGGTATTAAGGTGATACTGGTTTCATAGAATGAGTTGGGGAGGATTCCCTCCTTCTTGATGTTGTGGAATAATTTCTGTAGTATGGGTACTAGGTCTTCTCTGTAGGTCTGGTAAAATTCTGCTGTGAATCCATCTGGACCAGGGTTTTGTTTGTTGGAAGGCTTTTTATTATTGCTCCAATCTAGTTGCTTGTTATTGGTCTGTTGAGGAGTTGTATTTCTTTCTGATTGAATCTTGAGATGTTGTGTTTCCAGGAATTTTCCATTTCCTTTACGTTTTTAAGTGTATGTGCATGGGGATATTCATTGTATTCACAGATTATATTTGGTATTTCTGTGGTCTCAGTTATAATATCTCCTTTTTCTTCATGATTGAGCTTACTTGGGTCCTTATCCTGCTGCTCCTGGTTAATCTAGCAAGAGGTCTATCAATTTTATCTTTTCAAAGAACTAACTTTTTGTTTCATTGATTCTTTGTATTTTTGTTTGTTTGTTTGTTTTCCATTTCATTTAGTTCTACTCTGACCTTTGTTATTTCTTTTCTTCTGCTGGCTTTGGGTTTGATTTGCTCTTTCTTTTTGAGTTGCTCGAGAGATGTCATTAGATTGCTAATTCGTGATCTTTCTGTCTTTTTGATGTAAGCATTTAAAGCTATGAATTTTCCCCTCAGACTTGCTTTTGCTGAATCCCATAGATTTTGGTACCTTGTATCCCCTTTGTTGTTCAGTTCAAGGAATCTTTTGATTTCCACCTTAATTTCATTTTTGACCCAATAATTGTTCAGCAGCAGGTTTTTTAATTTCCATGACTTTGTGTAGAATTGAGTGTTTCTCTTGCAGTTGATGTCTAGTTTTATTCCACTGTGGTCTGAGACTATACAGGGAATGATTTCTGCTTTTTTGAATTTGTTAAAACATGCTTTGTGGCCTAAGATAGTTGTTTTCTATTTGCCCCATTTAGTTGTTGTCATTTTATAAAAAATTTTTCTTCACACTTTTGTATTAATTTTATTTTTGTTATTTCACTTTATCTTTACTATGTGATTATTAGTTATCTTAGTTTTGAACTTACTTTTAGTGTTTTCCCTGGTGTTAGGGTATACTTTATTACTGTCTACCTTAAAATATACTACTTTGTATATATGATAAATATTCATAATAGTATATTTCCAATTCCTCCCCTATACCTTTTAACTTTTTTAAAAAATAAATGTTACCTTTACATATATTTTGAAACCTATATGCATTATTATTATCATTGCTTTATATAGTCATTTTTAAGAGTGGTTATAAAGAAGAAAAATTGTCTTTTATAATAGTTCTCATCCTTAGCATTTCTGGAGACTTTCTTTGTGTAGATCCAAGTTTATGACTGTTATATTCTTTCTGCCTGAAGAAATTTAAAAATCTACTGGCAGTGACTTCTCTTAATTTTTGTGTATCTGAAAATGTTTTTTAATTTAATCTTCATTTTTGAGAGAAATTTGCACTGATTGTAGATTTCTAGATGGATAGCTTTTCTTTCAGTATCTTAAACATTTCACTCTACTATCTTCTAGCTTGAATAGTTTTGATGAGATGTCTGAATAAATTTTTATCTTTGTTTCTGTGCATTTGTTTGGTATGTGTTTTCATATCTTTCAGTATTCTTGGCTGTTAAATATTTAAAGATTTCTTCTGCCATGTTCTTATCTCTTTTTATTCTGGTATTCCAAATACACCTATGTTAGTCCCTTTGGTACTGTACCACAGCTCTTAGATGCTCTGTATAATTTTTTCACTCTTTTATCTCTTTATGTTTCAGTTTGGGTAACTTCTACTAATGTATTTTTAAGTTCACTGTATTCTTTCCTTAACCATTCCAAGGTAAATGATAAGGCTACTAAAGCAATTCTTCATCTCCTGTACCATCCAATATCATGTTTTATTTTTATCATCTCCATTTGATACTTTCTTAAAATTTTCATCTGCTGTTTACTTATGTGTTTATTTATATGTTTATTTATTTATATGTTTTATCAGTTTATTTATGTTTTATCTTTTTTTAAACCATATCTTTTAAATTTTAGTTATTAGAATTATCTTAAAGACTCTTTCTTATAGTTTCAAGATATGGGTCATCTCTGAGTCCGAATCTTTTGATTGCTTTGACTTTTGGATATGAAATGGTTTTGTTACTTGCTTTTTGTGTGTCTTGTAATGTTTGATAATTGCCCTATTAGATGCTGGTTAAAGGGTAAGACAGTTAAGACTGAGGAAAGCAGTATTTATATTTGAAGATTTGATCATCTTTTCTTCTATCAGAGGGTTAATATTGTCATTTGAACTGCTTTTGAGTTTTATTGTGGCTATGATAACTTTCAGTGGATCACATGCTTCAGATTTCTGTTATGGTGGGCTAGCACTTTTGTGGGCACTAAAGGGATAAACAGTCTGTCTTAGAATTAGTTGTCTATCCTCAGCTTTTAGCCATCACTGAATGCCATTGCCAGAGAGGGAGCCTCTGGGATCTGGTTTTTCTCTTAGTGATAAGCTGCTATTACTTCATTCTTTGCGGGCTATGCTTGTACTAAGGACAAAGGTGTTTCTCTACTCTTCTAGTCTGGCCTCAGTCATAGGGAATCTCAGCATGCCTGATTCTTGCTTGGTATTGGGTTTTCTCAGTATTTCTTCCCTTCATTTCCTTGTCATCAAAACTCTGCTTTCTATCTTGGTAATTACCTGATGCTTCCGTTGCATTAGATCTCCATATGCTATTACCAATAGGATTTTATATCAAGATGGTTTCTTACCTTTTCCAGAAGAGTTAATTTTTGTTCCTCTTCTAGCTGAAATATGTCTTTGCTTGTGTCCCTTGTGAGTGGACTTGTTTCCCCTCCTCTAGTTGCTTAAGGCTTGTTATTCATATATAGAAGATGTAAGCAGGACTTTGTGCCTTATGACCCCTCCATGTAGCCAGCAAGCATCTATATGGGCTTGCTCCAATTCTCTACAGCTTCCTGAGTTGGCACCAATAGTTATTCTGAGCACGCAGATAAGTCTTCTAAGAAGGAGCTTATATGTGACAGCTGACTTACTTTTCATTAAGTTGTCTCTTCCTCTAGCACTCAGTCACAGATGAAACAGTTTTTGAGTCCAGTTTTATTCTTCGAAGTGTTTTTCCCTTTTTGGATTTCAGAACAGTAGATTATCTTGTGACATTAGCTCTTTGCTGAACTTAAGAAAAATTATTATTTTGTTGTTTTTCCAGAATTTTCTTATTGAGAGCATATCATCTGCAGCTTTGTACATCCTGAGTAAACACCAAAGTTTGGTTCACTTATTTTGACCTCTGTTCAAAACTATTTCCCAGTCACGAGATTAACAAAAGCACATTGATATTTCCTAAAGGTAGGAATTAAATGTTCTCTGTTCCTCTGTGGCCCTAGTTATTCCCATCCACCATTCTGGCCTATTCTCCATCATATTAATATATTTTCTTCTTTATCATCCCTGTCCAGAATTTTTTCATGTTTTTTTTTCTTCCCATTGTCCTTTTCATCTTTTTGTCTCTTTTTTGTCTTCTTATATCCTGATATTGTTCTACCGATTCGAACACCTCATCCTCTTGGGTTTCTCTCTGTTTAACCCCAAGTTTCTCACTCATTGTAACTTCCCTGTTTCTATGGCTTGGATATGGTTTGTTTGGCTGTACCAAGCCTCATGTTGAATTTGATTCCCAGTGTTGGAGATGGAGCTTGGCCGGGGTGGGGCGGGGGGGAATTCCTCATGGATGTCTTGGTGCCATTCTCACAGGAATGAGTTCTCACTCTTAGTTCCCATGAGAACTAGTTGTTGAAAAGAGCCTGGCACCTCCTCCTCTCTGTCTTCTTTTCTTGCCATGTGATGCCACTCCCCTTTGTTTTACATGGGGAAACCCCGTGTTTCCATGAGTGGAAACACCCTGAAGCCCTCACCATAAGCAGATACTGGTGCTATGCTTCTGCTATAGCCTGCAGAACCATGAACCAAATAAATCTGTTTTCTTTTTAAATTACTCAGCCTCTTTATAGCAACACAAATGGGCTAAGACACCTCTGAAGTTACCATCCTATCCAGTCTGGGTGGAAGCTCTTTCTCACATTCCCTCATGCTCAGTCAGACAAGGTGCATCTCTTTGACATCAAGTAATCCAGCCTGAAAGACAATTAACATTGCGTAAATGCCATTTAATACAATGATATTTCATTGGAATTTATTTTCGTCTTTCCACGTTGGTTGATAATGTCCAAATCTGTCATGATTTTATCGTGTGAAGGTTCCAATGCATTGGTTGATGTTTACACAACATCAACCTGACTTCTGTTAACCTAACAAATCAGAAAATTGCTAGACTTTGAATCTTCAACTCCTTATTTTTCACAAAGACATTTCCTTCACTGTTTACATTTTAGAGCAACTACCAGCTTTAATATGATTAATGTATATTGCATAACAGTGATAATGGTCTCATCATGGGGTTTTTATAACTTAGCAACTTCGTTTCCCATAACTTAGTTTTCCGTCTTATCTATGACCCACCAGGGAACCATATAATTATTTTAAATACCAACTTTTTAAAGTCTCAGCACTTGAGTAAGTTTTTTCCCTGATAGGATTATTTCACCTTGATCCATTTTCTTCTTTTTTAGTAGTTCTTCTAATACTTCCTTTACATTCCAAATTCATTATGCTTTCTCTCTTGAGACTGCTTTCTAATTTTTTTCTTACTTCTAGTCAATGTTCCCTGAACTTGCAGAGAAAGTCCTTACCAAATTTTTCCAAAATTGAAAAAAACCAAAACAACTGTAAAGCAAAATATTTTCATGTTCACATCTTCATACCATCTGATCAAGGTCTATGTAAGGAAATGGTAAAAATTTCTATGTTGCCTATAAGTACAAGGAAATCTTGAAACCTTAAAAAAAGCAAGTTAAATTCTTTTTAGCCCAGTTCTTCATTTATAGACATAGATGTGAACCTAAAATACATTGTATGATCTTCTGATAGATTATATTCTGAACTTAAGAGAAGCTCACAGACTGTGTCTTCACAGATGTGATTTGTTTTGCTTACATGATGTTTTACAACAAATTAGTTCTCAACATTTAAAAATTTGGAGATTTTACATAAAAATCTGGAATTACAATTTTTCTTGAAAATGTGCAAGATGGTGCTATTGGGCCTCCATTTTAATATGACAACACAATCAGCTATGGATGCATAGCAGCTGCCTTTGTAGATGGAACATGGAAATCTAGCTTCTCATATACATTCTTCACATATCCCCATTCCACACATTCTATTATCTAGGTGGCTCCTGAACCATTTGAGTTTGTAGCTATTGCCTTAGAGAGTGGCCTGCAATGGAGGCAAACACAGTTTCAATGGATAAAGAACCAATAGAAAAAAGCCTTCAGGTGATTATACCTTAAAACACTTTCAAAACTCACCTATTACTTGCTTCCATGTCATGCAAGCTTTCCAAAAATATTATACTTAAAGTGATCTTCAATTATCATCCACACCAGAATAATGTGTAAACAAGGGCATTATAACTTGTTAGAACTATAATTATATAACGAGACTGCTCCTGTAAAACTATGACAGTCATCCTAGTTATACTCATAAAATCCTCTTCCTCAATGATCTCACACAATTATCTGTGACTCTGTCTTCCTTACTTAACACATTTCCAGCTACCTGTAACTTCTACTTAATGTTTATTCATTTATCCATTCCTTAAGTAACTATGTGTTAGGCTTCTTTCTAAGGTTCTGGGGATAAGGTGGGAAATAGAAAAATTCTCTACCCTTATAGAACTTATATTCTGTTCACAAATAAGCAATTAAAGGTGTAAAGCAATATCATAGGGATAGGATTTATGAATGAAAATGAAACAGGATAAGGGCTGGAAACTGAAGTTTAGGTTTTATTTTATATCGGGCTATTGGGAAAGACCTCACTGAAGAGGTGATACTAGAACAGAGCCCATGGGAAAATGAATAGTGCAAATGTCATTGGGGGGGGGGTGCTTTTGGAGGCAACAGAAAATATGAATGCCCTGAGAATGCTTGACATTTTCAAAGAAAATCTAGCAGCCCAATGAGGCTGCCACAGATAAGGGAAATGAGTATTATAGAATGGGGCCAAAGATGTAATGAGCCGTATCAAATAAATAGAAGGTTATGGGAATGGACCTGGAGCTGTCTCCTGTTGAGACTTTTACCCATCCTGACAGGAAGTACAAGGAAAGCCTCAAGAAAGCTGAGGTCAAATGCCTTTCGATTGTACCAGTGGCTTTGAGCATCGGTTTCCTTAAGTCACGCTTTTGGGTCTGAATTCTGGACCTCATGCCTCCTTGGACTTTGCCTTATACTCCAGGCAACTGATTCATTCCTAGATCTCTGGCTCCTTCCTGACAACTGGTTACTACAAACAAAATCCCTGATTTCTGAGTTAAATCTTTGAACTTTTGATCTGTAATTGGGTCCTAACCTCTAGAAATTGCATACTGGTGTCTACTGTCCTAGTGTCCCAGCTACCTGACCTCTGCTTGACCATGACTTTCTCTGACTCAGGTTCTTCTACCTTCAGCTTCTCCTCCTCCACTTTGTGAAGCAGGTTTGCTGTGTACTGGTCAGCAGGCCCAGGGGAAGTCTACCACTGCATGGAGAATAGCAAAGATTATCACTGTGCCAATCACCAGAAATAGGAGTCTAAACATTGCAGTCCACTGTATTTTGGGCTATAATTTCTATCATTTGCATGAGTCTGGTGAGAATGAATACTCACACAAGTTAAATGAAGTGACTTACTTTATTATTCCCAGATAGGCAGAAAGGGGCAGTAGAGACTTGAGATTCAAGGAGAGCTGGACATCTAAGGCTCAGGAAAGCCACCGAGGGTATCTGGAAGTTCAACTATGTGTGCCCACTTGTGCTTCAGCTGAGGGACCCTGAAAAGCAGTCCACCCTGGCATTTATACCCCAGGGGTGACATGATTTGCTGGGCTAAAGTTCTGAATGATATCCTGTTCTAGGTAGGGACAGGAACAGAGCCTGGGCTGTTCCAGTCAGTCCCTTCTAATCTCAGGAAGCTGCATGGCCAGCACATTCTATTGTTATTTTTTGAAAACTTCAAGAAAGAAAGAGGGAGAGAACTGGGTCAGTCCAAGGCTACTCAGAGAACTGTCCTGAACATATTACCTGCCTTTCTTGATACATACCTTGAAATAACATTTCTACATTTGCAATTTGGCTATTATCCTAATACCACAGTTCAATCTTTGGTTCTATGAAAACCTAATATGTGACTGACTTTATGGAAGAGGATAATTAAGTAAAGAAAATATGCCTGCAAGACAACTACACCCAATGTTGTGCCTAAACTTGATGCCTACTAAGGTTATGGTAGCTTTTTGCCAGGATACACCACATCAAAAACAAAAACGTTGTGCTGATATAAACATTTGAGTGCAGATGTCTTTTTTACAGAATGTCTTTTGTTCTTTTGGGTAGATGCCCAGTAATGGGATTGCTGGATCAAATGGTAGATCTACTTGTATCTCTTTAAGGTATCTCCATATTGCTTTCCACAGAGGTTGCACTAGTTTGCACTCCCACCAGCAGTGTATGAGTGTTCCTATCTCTTCGCATCCAGGCCAACATTTATTGTTTTGGGACTTTTTTGATAAAGGCCATCCTCACTGGGGATAAGTGATATCTCATTGTGATTTTGATTTGCATTTCCCTGATGATTAGAGATGTTGAGCATTTTTTCATATGTTCGTTGGCCATTATTCTGTCTTCTTACGAAAAGTTTCTGTTCAAAGATGTGGAAACAACCCAAGTGCCCATCAATACATGAGTGGATTAATAAAATGTGGTATATGTATACCATGGAGTACTATTCAGCTACAAGAAATCATGGTGATGTAGCACCTCTAGTATTTTCCTGAATAGAGCTGGAACCCATTCTACTAAGTGAAGTATCCCAAGAATGGAAAAATAAGCACCACATGTACTCACCATCAGATTGGTTTCAACTCATCAACACCTAAGTGCACATACAGTAATAACATTCATCAGGTGCCAGGCAGATGGGAGAGGGAAGGAGGGAATGGGTATATACATAATAGTGCAATGTGCACCGTCTGGGAGCTGGACACGCTTGAAGCTCTGACTCAGGGTGGGGGGTGAAGACAAGGGCAACATGCTTAACCTAAACATTTGTGCCTCCATAATACGCTGAAATTAAAAAAAAACATTTGTGAAGTTTTTCTCTCTTCATATATAAATGGATAATATAATTTAGTTTTCATAACATGTTTTGCTTTTCATAAGAAAATATTTTAGGTCAACATCACAACTTACTCTTAATGCCACAAAGAAGTACTTCTTAACCATTCTCATGTCTTGACCTGTGTAGAAAAATATCTGTAGATCACACTGAGGATAAAACTACTCAATGGCTCAGAGAATCAACACCTCAGCACATCTGTAAGCCATCCAAAACACACTACTACTACTACTAGTTGGGAGTTCTTTTATGTAGGCAGTTTTTTGTTGGCACAATTAATTCAATTATGTCTAAAATTCAGTTAATTACAAATATTTCTACACATATAATAAAAACTAGCACATCTCAGCTCCATTTCACTTACATTTCTGAAATAAGACCAAAAGAAAAGAAAAGAAAATATCATATTGTTAATATGATATAGCATAGCATAGATATGTTCTGTACTCTGGGGAAGCAAAAAAAAAAAAAAATCTCATTGCTTCAACTGTTCATGGTCTAGAGGGAAAAATTGGAAAGTAGATAGTTATAATATGCTACTAATTCCAATATCAGAAATGTATATAAGCAACCAGGGCAATGAACAGGAAGGAGTGATCAACTTTATTCGGATGGCAGGAGATAAAAAAAAGTGATGCACTAAATCTACAGATCTGGAAGAGGCAAACCATTGAAATAAATTTCCTGGAATATTTGCGAATTCTGTGTTTTCAAAAGTGAGTGTGAAATCTTATTGTGCAAAGTTCATGAAATTTGATATTAATAATCACAGGTGTATTCCCGTACCTATGCTAGATAAAACTATCATGGCTTTTAAATCTCATGTTTTTTTCTCACCATACAAGATAATTCTCAATGGAAAGTGGGTAACATGTGCATTTATGGTTACGAGAGAAATGTTGAGCATTTCCAATGCCCTGAATGGGCCTGTTTATTCAAGGCAGTTATGTGCTATCATAGATGGTAGTGCTGTTCTTAACGATTTTACAGAGGAAATGAAGCCAATGCTATTGGTACACCAACATGTCTTTACCCATCTTAGAAACTTAGCATTAGAAAAACATCAATTACATGCCTGAACAAAAATATATTTAGACCTTTTAGGCAGCTTCCTCTGCATTTATCTTAACTCATGCCCTTGCCTCTCTGCAGGTAGCATAAATGAGTACATTGGCAGTAACACTGAAACCGCCTAAATTAGTTTACTGCTTTTCCTCCTGCTGATACTAATGATTTTTTTTTTTAATCCATGGATATAAGAGGAAGGTTAATTTTAGTGGCCTGGTAAAATTCCAAACCAGGTAATTATGATCTCATTTCTGCCTATCAAACACCTCTTAGCAATTTAAACTATATGTAAATATGCTGCCTCATTTTTCTTTCAAAGCCATTTTTTATGACTATAAAAGAGATGCCACATCTAGTTCTGGTGTAAATCGTTTTTATATTGCCATACTTACGAGGGTTAAATTACTTTTATTCATTTTCTTAATCATATATAAAGGCTTTGTGATACTTTGAAATACACAGGCAATTGCATCAAATTGAAAACAAATTAGGTGATGACTACAAAGGAATGGTAAAATGTGGGGTCCTGTGTTGTATTTTCTATTCATTATCTTTCCACATGTTCTCACAGGTAATGTCTTCCATGACCATGGTTTCAGTTCAAACCCAGAATTCTCTCCTAGATTTTAGGCTTCTGTATTCTGGTCCTTAACACATATCTTTACCTGGAGGTCCTCAAGACATCTCAATCCTCATACTAAAAATATTCTCATTATCTCTTCTATATTCTTGTATCTTCTTCTCTCCCCAGGTTTCCTATACCCAATTCAGGTTGTCAAGTCAGAAACGTGCAAATTATTGTAGATCCATTCCTCTTCCTATTTCTCTGACGTACTACAGTTTCAAAGTCATGAGACTTCAATCGTAGGAAGATTTCTTTCATTCACATTCCACTTTCCCTTCTTAATGCTGTTACTCTGGTTCTGGGGCTGCCTTGCTGTAGACTACTGGAATGACTCCCAGCTGAAATCTTCCACTCCAAGTTTTAGAACACTTCATTCTCACTCTTGCAATTGGCAGGAATATCTGTGTGTTCAGCAGATGGTCTGAAGTTAAGGGGATAACTTGTGTTCTAAAGTAAAATATTTTAAATAGTAATTTGAAATTCTAGGAGTAAATCAGATCAACCAAAATTTCATGAGAGAAGATGGCCCCATGATATTAGGCCTTACAAACTATTGTTTTGGCAATCCTTTAATATTAATAAATTGATAGTTAATATAAAATTAAGTGATATAAAATATTAATATTAACTTATTAATATTTAAGACAGATTGTTAACATGAGGGAAGAAAAACTTAAAGGCAGTGGAAATGTTAGAAATGCAAATTTTTAATTATATTACAGCTGGTGATTGCAGTTTGCTGCATTTTGAATAAGTAGATTTTTTTCCTCCCAATGAGTACTTGGATGTACTTATCCAAGATTAGGTCATCTGTTCTTGAAGTTAGCCACTTGCTCTAAAGCACATCAGAAATTCTTAGGATGAAATGAAGCATTTGAGCACCTATTCCTAGAAGTCTCTAGTAATTGCCTGCTTTTATCATTTGTCCCACATAATAATTCAGCCTCACTGATGTTACCCACTCACAATTCAGATCAGGTAGTCTTCAACTGGTGAAGTGGCATGGTAAGGAGAACTATGCAGTTGCCAGATATATGTGTTTACTTGGTGAGTATTTGAAAGAGAAAACATCTGTGCAATGTAGTTTCCAGTGTCATGGGAAAACTGAAAATGAGACTACTAAAGCTAAAGAGCAAGGTAGAAATATAGTCCATCATTTGAAGGACTTAAGTTAGACATCTTTCTCAAGATAGTAGGGAGGATTGTTAAATGTAACACCCCCCATTAGAGTCTGCAAAGGATTAGAAAAGTGAATGCTATTGTTATGAAACAAACTTCTGAGTTCCTTTAGTATTTAAGAGCTACATACACTACTAATCATGACCACACTTTATTTGTAGAGGTAGTTAAATTGAACAGCACCTCCTATTCAGTACTGTTTCTGTAAGAATTGAACCATGTCTCTCCTCCCTTAGATGATGCATACCATAAGAGGAACCAATCGTGTATGGAATGCATTGTTTTGCAAGGAGCCAGATCTTCTGGAAAGCAATAAGGAATGTGTTACCTAATTCTAATGCCTGTTTCACATTAAGGTATTTGGCTAAAATGAAAAGCTGATTAAAAACAGTCACTTGTGATATTGCTAAGGCTTTTCTCCCTATGAGGATAAAAGCAGCAACAGCTATTAGTGATGTTGAAATGACATAAGTGTGTGGAGAAAGGCATATACCATCAATTTTTTTAAAGACAAGATGAATGTAATATAAGATTTTTGTAATGCACAAGGACCGAAGTACTTAAGAATACCATTTTCAGTATCAACTAAATGTATTTGTAGAGTTACTATAAGTCAAAATTTTTTACCTTTCACTTGACTGAGATAGTCAAGTTGAAACATTTCTAGTGCTGCGTTGATTGAATTATTTGACTTATTGGAGTATAAACAACTTTCAAGACAGGTCAATCAATTGTACTTTTCAAAACACTTCGTTTTAACAACAGTAACAGTAGTACTATTATTAGCCTTCACATCTGTTCAGCTGCAGTGGTTTCACAATGTTTCATTTTTTTTTTCAAATTTTTAATTATGGCAAAGTTCACATAACATAAATGTACCATTTTAACCATTTTTAAGTGTACAGTTCAGTGTTACCACCTGTAGTCTGTTATTACATAATGGCGCAACTACCACCAACATCCAGCTCTGTAACTTTCTTCATCTTGTAAAACTGAAACTCTATACCCATTAAACAATAACTCCTCATTCCTCCCTGCCCCTAAGCCCTGACAACCACCATTCTACTTCCTGCCTCTATGATTTTGACTGCTCTAAGTACCTCATATACTGGAATCATACAGAATTTGTCTGTTACTGGTTTATTTTACTTAGTCTAATGTCTTCAATATCTGTTCATATTGTGGCATGTGTCAGAATTTCCTTCTTTTGTAAGGCTGAATAATATTCTGCTATATGTATATGTCACATTTTGTTTTTCCATTAGTCCATGGATGGATATTCAAGATGCTTCCATGTTTTAGCTATTTGGAATAATGCTTTTAATGAATATAGATGTAGAAATATCTCTTCGACCATGCTGTCAATTCTTTGGGGTAAATACTCTGAAGTGGAATTGCTAGCTCATGTGGTAAAACTATTTTTAGTTTTTTGTGGAACTGCCATACTATTTATCATAGCATCTGCAAGATTTTACATTTCCACCAACAGTGCCCAGTGGTTCCGATTTCTCCACATCCTTCCAAACAGTGGTAATGGTGTACAATACTTTTAATATGCTCTAAATTCATTTGCTAATAATTTTTTGAGGATTGTTTCATCAGTGTTCATAAAGGATATTGGTCTGTAGTTTACTTTTTTGTAGTGTCTTTGTGCCTGGTTTTGGTATCATGGTAAATCTGGTCTTATGAGTTTAGAAGTATTCCCTTTTTTAAAATTTTTTTGGGAAAAGTTTTAAAAGGCTTGGTATTATTTATTTATTGTATTTTTTAATTTAAATAGATTTAAGGGGGTACAAGTGGTTTTTGTTACATGGCTGAATTGCATAGTTAAAAAGTCTAGGCTTGTAATATGCCTATATCCTGAATAGGGTACATTGCATCTAATAGGTAATATTTTATCCCGTACTCCCCCACACACTCTCCCTTCTGACTCTCCAATGTTCATTAAATCACTCTCTATGACCATGCACATACATTTTGTAAGTGAGAATATGTAGTATTTGGTTTTTGTTCCTGGGTTACTGCACTTAGAATAATGGCCTCTGGTTCCATCCAAGCTGCTGCCAAAGATATTATTGTATTCTTTTTGATGGCTGAGTAGTGTTCCATGGTATTATATACCATGTTTTCCTTATCCACTCATCTATTAGTGGGCACTTGTATTGGTTCCCTATGTTTGCAATTATGCTGTGATAAACATATGGGTGCAGGTGTCTTTTTGATAAAATGACTTCTTTCCCTTTGGGTAGACCCCTAGTGGTGGGATTGCTGGGTCAAATAGCAGATCTACTTTTACTTTAGAAACCTCTGTACTGTTTTCTGTAGAGGTTGTATTAACTTACATTTCCTCCCACAGTGTATAAGCATTTCCTTTTCACTGTAGCAGCATCTACTGGTTTTGGACTTTTTGATAATGACTATTCTGACAGGGGTAATGTGGTATCTCATTGTGGTTTTAATTTGCATTTCCTAATGATTAGTGATGTTGAACATTTTTTAAATTTTTTTGGCCATTTGTTTCTCTTCTGAAAAACGCCTGTTGATGTCTTTTGCCCACTTTTTAATGAGGCTATTTTTTTGTGATTTTTTTATTTGTTTGAGTTCCTTATAGATTCTAGATATTAAGCCTTTGGTAGATGTATGGCTTGTAAATATTTTCTCCCATTTAGTAGGTTGTCTATTTACTCTGTTGATTGTATCTTTTGTTCTGCAGAAGCTTTCTAATTAAGTCCCATTTATTTATTTATTTTGTATTTGCCTTTGGGGCTTAGTCATGAATTCTTTACCTAGGCCAATGGTGAAGGTAGTTTTTCCTAGATATTCATTCTTCTAATATTTTTACAGTTTCAGGTCTTACTGAAATGCCAAGCCTTCAGTGGACTTCAGAGTTTCAAAGTGGTTACATCAGACAGATTTTACCAGTGCAATTGTTGTCTAGGTGGGGTGACAGGTTCCTGTACCTTCGTATTCCACCACCTCCTCAATATCCTCTCCTCTCACAACATTGATACTGATCTACTTTATTCCTGTTTTATCAGTTTGATTTTATTTATAAATGCAAAGTCTTTGGCCTATTAAATCCAAAGGACATTCAATCGGAGATTGAAAAAATTCTTTTCAAAAAGTAAAAATAATTACAAGAACAAGTCTTCAAAAAAAGATTGAAACGTAGCTGAATATAGACCAGTGACAAATACCATGATATTTTCCTACCCACACACATATTGATATTCCTATACTATTATCTCTCCTTAGCTTATGAAAGTTTGTCCTGGCTGGTCTCCATAATCCAACAGATGCCTGGACATTTGCCTTTAGGCTGCTGCTGGGGGATTTTTTTATTGCTCCTAGGCCTCCACATCAGATTCATGATTTCTCTGATTCCAGAGAGGCCCCACTGGACAAGGCACCTCAAAAGTCCTCAGAGATCCACAATTTATTAGCCATATCCCTTCATTCAAGTGAGAAAGTACAAAGCTCCTGTTATGAAGTTATGTTTTTTATCTTAACTGGACTTAGGTTTAATTGTATAAACAGATGAACCCACACTAAAGTCTAGGTAAAATCCTCAGTCCCATTTAATTTCCTGGGTAGGCTGGCTGGGGAATTTCTCCTTGGGGTACAGAATTGGAAATCCTATGGGGTAGTTGATGTGGCTTATTCTTCTTAGATCATTGAAAGATGTGCTGCTGCTGCTAAGTGAACCAAGGGTTTTAGATATTCAGATTCGTTCTAAACTTCCATTAGCATCAAAGATCTAGGATAGTGGCTTAAATATAGGTTATTGATGCAAGGTAGGAAAGAGGTGGTATTCTCAGGTGATAGGGATAATTAGGCAAAAGGAGGGCTAGAGATTAAGGCAGGGAGATGATTTATGATTTTTCTGAAATATGGAAAAAATGAAGTGAAACCTAAAGCTCAAGTGCAAGTAGTCGAAAATGATAGGCCAAGGCTCAAGGCAGGAAGAAGCAAAAAGTCAGGTTTAGACACAGAGAGTTCCATGCACTAATTCAGTACCCTGCATAGCTCTCTTGGAGTTAACTCCCTTAGATCACAACCTGAACTTGACTGAGAATTTTTAACTTAACTCTAGGTTTATGAAGTGGCATACACCTTCCTTTAGAAACTTAATATTAAAATAGGCTAGCCTTTTTTGGACAGTATTTATTTTAATGGAGGTAGGATACAGGCATTATTTTCATAGAAATTTTTGGTCTTTGGCACCCTCCATGTCCTGTGTTATAGGGAAGTAGTATACCCTACTCATTAGCAGTTCATGTTGTGGGGATATCTTTCTTCTTGCCCAGAACCAGGCACTCAGGAAAAACTATAACCTTGATAATTCACAATTCCTCTTTTAAATATATATTCTATGGCCATGTGATTGAAGGTCCACATTTATTACTCAGAACTTTTCAGTCTCTACTTGCTATACCATAGACTTTGAAAAAGTTAAATTTGCCAGAATACTTTAATTAGTTCCAACACAGAAACTTCAATAGACACTCATGATGAGTGCTCAGAGGAAATTCTTATAAGACAGACAACAGGTGACTCATTGCAAAGAATATAAATTATAGATTTCCATGGAGCATAGTGTGCTTAAATCTTTTCAATGGCAGTTGATTGAGATATGGAAGTTCTTGTTAGAAGTGCACAGTGTTATTATGGTTTTTTTCTGCCATGTTAAATTTTTGGAAAATAATTGAAACAACCACCAAATCACTAGCATAGCCTTAGTCTTGGTGTATGGGTAGATCATGTCAATTCTATTAAATTCAGAGTAGAAAAGTTTTAAAAATATTATCCTGAATGCGAAGCAGCAGATTTTGCTTTCAGACAAATGCTTACAAGTTCTTCCATTTCTTCCCTACTTGATATCAGCTATCTAGAAAGGGTTGCTCCTTCTGAGTAAGGCTTTAAGTGGACCATATATGAGAGTTTGAGTCATAAATAGCAGTGAGTACTCAAAAAAAGCATATTTAAATCTAATTGGAAGATTAATAGTAAAATAGAATGAGAGATATAACAAAAGGAGTGGACATATTTCAATATGTTTCTCTTAAAGACCTGACATTTCATTCTCTCTCCAAAGCCTGGTGGTCTTATATTTATAAAATCAGGACATACTATTTCTTTTGTTTTCAGATAATCACTTAGGAATGCCTCTCTGTGGGTCTGAAGTTTATATACTCTTAGAGCCAGTTACTTGCATGCAAACATATAGGAAAAAATTAAGAATGTACGTTTCTCTAATACATTAAATATAGGAAAGTTAGGATTTCTAATTAATGGACTGGGGGGCACAGTAATCTATCCGTGGCTTATTTGGCAAGGTTATAATTATGGTGCATTAAAAGATGCAAAAGCTCTTAGGTTATACAAGTACCAGAAACCTCCCTTGTCTCTTTTGCTATCTGGGTTTCCAAGGTGATGGGAGTATAGGAAGAATTAGGATGAGACTAGAAGACAAAATTTAATATTATGGCTAATCTTTTTTGAGGATATTACCTGACTCTCACAGTGTCAGGGATTTTTCAGGCTGGTATCTTTAACTTATGCCAATGCTTTAAAATATTTAAGAAGCTAAAAATAGTAGGAAGATAAGTTCTGATACCTATAACAAAAGAGTTGAATATCACACTCTTGAGGTACAAATTTGACAGTTTTATATCCCAGTTTCCACCTGGTTAGTGGCGGTGAAGAAGGGAAAGGATATAAGAAATAATATACAGAAATAATTATAAGGCATAGAGCTTTAAAAAAAGTGTTTATAAGCAGGTAACTCTCCTTTTCGAATTCTGAAACCAGTATTTTTCCCATTTCTGTCAAGGTACAAAGAGGGTTATGAATCCCTTCAGATAGGAAAAAAAAAAGTGTATAAAGTAGGAGAGAAACTTAATTGGTGCATTTGTTCAGATTTGCACATTAGCAAACAGAATGTTAGATCTTTTAAAATAGTTTTTCCTTAAAGCCTAAACTTTAAGCACTTGCGGACAGAGACTAATCAATCTTAGAGTTGATATGTATTTTCTAATGCAAGGAAGTTATGAATTTGATTTGGATTTCTATGGCCATAGAGGAAGATAAATTGATAACAGAATAATGGTAATGAGAAAAAATTTAGTTCCCCTTAGCCAGTCAAGATGCAGGGATTCATTAATGTAATAGTGAAGAGAGATTTGTGGTTAACCCTGAATTTTAATTGTGTTAGTGTATATGTATACATACATATGCATACTCAAATTTTCTTATATTCTCTATTAATGTTTATGTATCAAGTAATAACACTTTATAAAGTCTTAAAACAGTTTTTCAAAAAATGTCATAATATACACCGAAATAAAATTATTGTAGAAGATCCTATTGTTCAGAATTGAGAGACAAAATAAACATGGCCCCTTGCAAATAATAATACTAATACACATACATCCACAGGGAAGATGTGATGATTAGTGAACCAATATTCAGGCATGAGAATTATAGTGTTAGCTCAAGAGCCTTGTCTTCAAACTCTGAGATTCTTTCTTCCCCTTGGTTAATCTGTTGCTGAAGCTTTCTGCTGTGTTTTGAAATTCCCTAAATGACTTTCATTCTTTTAAAAGTTGTATTATATCCTTTCTTATGTTGTCTAGCTCTTTAGTGACTTTTTCATTAATTTCCTGAAATATTTTTTTACTTCTTTTTGTTGGTTTTCAATTTCTCTTCAATTCCATTCATCTTATTTGCCATCCATATTCTGAATTCCATTTCTGCCATTTCAGCAATTTCCTTGTGGTTGGAGTTCACTTCTGTAGCTCCATTGAGATCCCTTGGAGGTGTCAAACTCTTTCATGAACCTGTGGAAAGCTTGAAGAGCCACATCATGTACAGTGCATGAATGAAAATATATTGTGTGTGAGTTATATTAACTGGGTGTTACCCTTCATGTTCCAGCCACTTTTTCATATTTTACATTATGTGAGTAAGCTTCTGCGTATGGGATGGGAGAGAATGAATAAATGTAAAAGTTTATACTCCAGAAATCATATATTTATAGAGAAAGACCTCGTCTGAATCATGGAAGTAATTCAAGCCCTGACAATGAGCAAAAATGGAGTGTATTTTAAGCACGTAAATAAGGTGCCCATTTAGCTCCAGCACTGCTTCGGTCTCTCTCTTAAGCGGTTCTGTAGTGGGTAGCTTGCCTGAATTTTTTCCATGCCTGATAACTAATCTTGTTAAAAACAAATTCTTGTGTTTTCATCAGCACATCAGTATTGATATCAAGGCAATGCCTAGAGTGTAGAAGTATAGGATTAAGGCTTATTTGGAGTGTTTGTTTATCAGAAGGTGAGTTAGATACAGCAGAGAATGAATTTGTATATTGGGAGACCTGGATGCAAAAAAAAAAAAATAACTATGCCCAAATCTAAAACAAATCACTACATATTCTAATGTGTTTCTTGAGAAAGAGTGAAATTGTGACCTTGAGCAGTGGCCTTGACCTTCAGGTACCAAGGCCCAATAGTACCTACTACTAAAATATAGAATCTTCTTGTTGCTCATTTTGTTCAGGTCTGAATGCCTGAGACATCACCATTCATGCCACTCATTTATTTCTCAGTTTCCTAAATGAGAATGACAAGTCTAATTTTATTATCCTTATTTTAGCAAAATACCCACTGTCATCTGTAAGGACAATACGATCAAGTCCCTTGGCTGAGAATGCATTTCCTCAGTCGTAATGTCCCTAAGGCTTCTAAATAAAATGGAAATTTAAACTTTACTTTTAGTAAAAAACCACTGTGTTGCATTTCTAAAAATACATTTTGTTCAGAAAGAGCTTTCTGTAATGCTAGAGGGAGGCATTCTGGCTGACGTTTATAAATAGTGGCAATAGAGTCTCCTAACTGATGTACAGTCAATGGCCTGGCTTTAACTCTAGTCATGGGTAAAATAAAGGAAAGGGATGGATAATCTGAAGTCTAGTGACAAACAGAAAATAGCAGTGTTTGAAGGTCTAGGGGTCTTCTGGACTAAACACAAATGCCTTCAGGGTCCAGATTAGCAATGCACATTTGTAAAGTAGGGTATAATGTAACAAGAAGTCTTAAGGACTATGACGCATCAAGCACACACATCTTGGGGCTAGCACTGACTCTGTGATTCTGAATCTAAAATCTAGAGCAGAGCAAAGTGGTCTCACTAATTGCAATTGTCTCCTTCCTGGAGAACTAAAGAGAGGCAAGCACCCATACTATAAGGCTCAAAAATTATGTGTTTTTCTTTGGGTTTTATCTGATGTAACTCATTGAATCTTGCTGAAGCAAAGTCAAAAAGGTCCTGTAAGGACTTTCTCTATTTTCACCTAAGTATAAAGTAATGAACAACTGAAGCCTGAGAGGCGGCCCCCAATTCATTAAAGAGATATTGACATCTCCTATTACATCCTTGTCTAACTGGGCCTCCCTTTCCGTTTTTCTTCATGCTACACACCAGAGAAATACATTCCATAATCATTCACAAAGAGCAGTGACCAATTATAGAACCTTGAGAGAATCATTTTTCCTGGCTGAACCTCAGTTTCCTTATCAGTAAACTAGGAACAATGGTATCCTATGCTAGCTTTCTTATAAGATTTATGTGGAGATAAAATTATTAGATGTAAAAGGGTTTTGAAAAGTAAAATAATTCCTAGTAAAGTAGCATTTATTTACATTATAATCATAAGAATATAAAAAACTAAATTTTAATCAGCCTCTTATTCAACTGTATATGTGCTCTAATGTTATCTTCTTCCATGATATAGAAATATACCATATACATTTTTCCTCAAACAAGTTGGCATATCTATAAACACATCTGTATGACTTGTCCCAGTTTGCCTGGGATTTTCCAGTTTTAAAAGCATAAGTCCCGAATCCCACAATCTCCTTCCACCCAAATCTTGGGATAGTGGGAATAGTTGGTCACAGTACCTGGAGAACTTGAATTGAAATGGAGCTGAGAACCCAGAAAACTAAAACAGCTACAATTCACAGGGAAGAAGACCAGAAAGGAAAAGGCAGCACAGAAGAAAACTGAAAGAGATCTGAAGAAGGTCACTCTCAATTTTTCAGCTGAATATGGATTAAATATAAATTTGAGGAAACTCCCTAAGGCCAAGGAAAGAACCAGCTGAAAGGATTAGAGGGAACGAAATGTATCACTCACAAAGGCCAGGAGTAATGCCTTTTCCCACCAGCCATACACAAAATCATCACACAGGGCATTGGGTAAAGTAGTCAGAAGTACCTTGCCTTGGTAGTGGGGAATAAGTACATCCAGATTAAACAATGCTACTATGGTCCCAACCTAATAAGTTTAAAAAGAAGGGCCTGAATAAATCAAAGTGTTCACAAATAACTGCATTCCAGAATAAAACTCAAGAAGATTTATAGGAACACAAAAATATGCAGAACACAATGAGGTAAAATTAACAGTAAATGTCATCCAATCAAAAATTATCAGACATGGAGGTGAAGGACATCAGCCGTATGGCAGAATAGAAGTCCCCTCCTCCCACAGACCAAGTAAACACCTACACGCTGATCAATTTTCTCCAAGGGAAAGCCAGAATCCAGCTGAAAGACTGCTACACTACATCTCTTACGCTAGACAACTGAAAAAATATCCAAATGGGCAGGAAAAGAGGATACGCTTACTCACTAACTTCATCCTGAGTACAACACCTTATAACTGGGAAAGCAGTCCCAATTCCCAGCTTCTTCCTCTGGGGTAAGGGGCTTGTACCAAACATACAGTGATCAACTTTTACAGTCCCTGCTGAAGGACTTGCATCTTAACACATTGTGCTTGAGGAATGGCAGGAACAGAGCATTGGAGGATTTCTTTCAAGTATAAAGAACAAAGAAGGGTTTTGAACTTTGTGAGCACTCCCAGATGCTACAGCCCCCAATCCAGGAAGTTTTTTATTTAGAACTAATAGGCAGGATTAGGCCACACATTTTGCAACAGCACCCTGTTATTCTGTCCTTTAACAAGCCAATATTGAACCTAGGCAGCAAATAATGAACCTCTTTAAGCCTAAATGGTGAGGACAGCACTCCCCATACCATCTTCCCTGGCTTGCTCCAGCAATAATTCCAGCCTTACTATCTCTCCATGAAAAGAGATTGGAGTAAGAATGAGAGGGCTATTAACACTCATACTTTCTTCTCTGGTTTGTGTTAACAGTAATTCTAAACTGGAAGGCTCCTCCTGCAAGGAAGATGTAAAACAACTTGAGCAGGAGAGTGGGTACTCCCCAAACCTTTTTCCCTAGCTTGCTCCAGTAGTAAATCCAGATCTATAGACGTCCATGGAAGTAGTTTCTGTGTGTATAGAGCACCCCAATTTTTACAGCCTTCACCCAAGGGACTGGCTTCTAGCTCTGGAAGTTGATAGAGCTCTTAACTCTCAAATCTCCTAGGCCACAGAAAACAAAAAAAGTGACTTTTAAATTTCCAAAGATTCAGAAACTATATCCTTCCTCAGGTTAAGGTGAGCATTCTTATCAAGAGTACAGGTATCTGCCTCAGACACTCGCATTGGCATATGGCAGAATGAGTGGGAGAGGAACTCTAGTTCTTAGCTTCTCTGCAAGGAAAGAAGGGGCAGGAACACACATCTAATACCCCAACCTCTTCAGCTGTACCCCAAGGCACTAGCTTCTATTCTTCCTTTCTCAAG
>RJWJ010013362.1:0-40047 GCA_004363605.1 Indri indri
TCCAGACTGGGAGAAAATATTTGCAAACCACACATTTGACAAAAGACTGGTATCTAGAATATATTTATAATATTTAAAATTCAACAGTAGAAAAAATTCAAACAATCCAATTATAAAATGGACACAAGACATGAGAAGACATTTCACTAAAAAGAATACACAGATAGCAAATAAGCCCAAGAAAAAATGTCCAACACCAGTAACTATTTGGAAAATTTAAATTAAAATTAGAATAAGATATCAAACTTATCAGAATGGTTAAAATAAAAATAGTGACAAGACAAAACTCTGACAAGAATGTGGAGAAAGCAGATCACTCCTACATTGCAAGTGGGGATGTAAAATGGTACACCCACTGTGGAAAACAGTTTTGAGGTTCTTAAAAACATACACATGCCATTCCCCTACAACCTAAAGATTATACTATTAGAGATTTCTCTCAGAGAAGTGAAAACATATTCACACATGAACACAATTGTTCATAACAGTTTTATACATAACATCCTGGAAAGAAATCAGATCTTCTTTAAAGTGGCAGTGGTTGAACTATGGTACATCCATATCATGTATTACATACTCAGCAATAAGAAGGAATAAACTGTTGCTGCATGCAACAACCTGGATGAATCTCCAGAGAATTAGGCTAAGTGAAAAAGGCCAATCATAAAGGTTATGCCTTGTATAATTCAACTTATATGGCATTCTTAAAATGAAAATATTATAGAAATAAACACATTATTCATAGCTGCCTGGGGTTGAGGGAATGGGGGTGGCAATGAAAATATAGGAGGGATCATTGTGGCAATGGTGACATTTTTTATCTTAACTGTATCATTGTCAATATCCTGGTAGGGAGTGTGCTACAGTTTTGTAAGATGTTACCATTGGGGGAAACTGGGTAAAGGGTATATGTAATCTCTGCTTATTACATCTCGAACTGCATGTGAATCTACAATTATCTCAAAATAAAAACTTTAATTAAAAAATTGTATGTTCCAGCTTTAATCCCATTATTTTCTACTTCAATTTGCGTCTAAATCCAAGCACAATTATTTTTATAAGTTGCTTAAGTAATAGCTAAATCATGTAATATTTATTACCTCCAGAATGTACTACATCACATCGTGAAAAAGTTTGAAAGATTTTCAGGGAAAGAAAGAAAGAAAGAAAAAAAACAATCCAACCTCAGACCATCGCTTCATTATTTTCTTATGGCTAATTTTATTTTAAACTATTTAAAAACATACTATTGTTTTAAATTATAATTTTGCATTTAGTTCATAATCCAAGGGTATTTTTAAAAGTATACTAATATATTCTATTTCATTCTAATGATTAATAATGGGAATAAATAACAGTGTAAATGTTTTCTACTCAATTTAATAGAATGCAATGGCTACTAATATGTGAAATTAAGTTTTATTCATAGAAGAACTGTCTCATACTTCTCTTCCAATATTAAAATATAATTGAAAAAGTAGAAAAATGACATTACATTTACTGAATTATGCTTGTTAATATCAATTGCATTTCAACAATGAAATACATTATCTATGGAACACATTGTATTTTACACAATACAAGAGTAGCTATAAGTTTTTAAGCTTGCGATGGATTTTATTGTTTTTATTTGTTGGTTGTTAACAGCAAAAAGAAAAGCTAAGCACCTATGAAATGTTTTTTTTTTTCTCTTAATAATTGTATGTTAATCTAAGATTTTCAAAGTGACTAAGTGATTCCTGGTTACCTATAGGATATTTGCCAAATATATTTTCATGTTTCCATATTCTCCTCATGAAATTAATTATGAAATAGTTGTAGCTTCTCAGGAACTCCAAACAGAAATGTTCCAGGCCCAGCTGTACCATATAGGAGATTTGAATCAGTTATTATAAAATACTATTGCTCAGTTAGGCACCGTCTTACTGCAGGATTACTTAAAGAATCCTGTAAATTTTAGTCATGTGGCTCATAGAGCATTGCCCAGTGGTTCAAAGTAGACCCTTTGAGCAGTATTTCACAGTTTATGGATCAGGGATGAGCTAGGAAAAGGCTTACAATTTAGCTGGTCATTGAACTCAATACGAGATCAATTTTAAAAGGATGGTAAAAAATGGAAGGAAAAGAGGAAATGAAAGAAAAGGTAAAGAAAAGGGTAGACAGCCTATCGAGGTCAATAATGATTGACCTGTGTTTTAAACACTTTAAATGAATAAACATAATCCCAATACTTCTGATTTACTTAATTATTCTAGAGTTATTCACAAGGGCATTTAAACATATGTTAATTTGTCTTTACAAATGTATTTAGCCATCCTTTTTATATAGTTCCTTGGGCTTTTGCTAAATAATTAAATGCATACTATTATCTTTACTATTTTATACAAATAATGTTCAGTGTTTACACCAACCACAGTAGCATTAACGATCAACAAATTTATGGATAATTCTATTTGCAACCTAATGTTACATTTGTAATCAATATCTCTAACCTCATATTCCATTTTCCACTCATCAAAATTTTTCAGAGAAGTCAAAATTAGTCCTTTTACAGAAAAATTTTGGAGACCTTGTCTAATGAAGTGTCTCCCAAGTTTATTATGCACTCACACTTAATAAATTTATTCTGTGTACTTCTTAGGCATACTTTTTAAATAACTCTAAAATGAAGGACCAGAACACATAAATTATTAAGTTTCAAAAAGTGGAATATGATTTACACTCATTTCATTAGTTTCTTTAATTAAGGAGTTTACTTGCCATGATTTGGGTCATTGAGTGGTGGCAAATATCTGTGAAGGGCAAGGATATTAGTCCCCATTATTTGGGGATTGCCAGATTCTAGCAATGCAATTTAGCAAATTCAATAAATCTTTACATAATTTTTAGAAAGAAGTAAAAAAACACCTACATGTGTAAAGATTTGAATAATAAATTGCGAAAATCATTAAATTTTTTTGCAGCAACTATGAAACACCTACATCAAATGTTGTGCAGGGTGTGTAACCCAAGATTACAAAATTGTAAGATTAGCATTCTATTCCCAAGCCTGTTATAGCCCTGTATTTCCCTTTCTGCTAATGCAAGGGTACCGCCACTGTCCCAGGCATAGAGACGAATACCGAACTGCCTTTTACATTCTCTCTCCAACCTTTCCTGTAACATTCTCCATCCCCTTGGCTGTTTAGTACTTTGGATTCTTCTGATGTTGGTCCTGGACTCATCTGTTTTTTTCTTGAATACGAGCTTGAATAGTTCTCATTTCCTGACACCCGAGTGATTGCAATATTCCTGGCCCTTCTCCTCACCTCTGAGCTTCCTTTTTTCTTCTTTCAGTCCAAAATGTTACATATCAATGTAAGGCTAATTTTCTTGTAAATATGTGTATTTACCATAATCCTCTCCTGCTTAAAAACCTCCTATAACCTCCCACTTCAAAGAAAAGTAGGTTAAGTTGTTCAGCCTGGCAATTCAAAGCCTCATGTGATCTGAATTTTCTCCCAACGACCACCTCCTCCCCACCTATCTACCCTTAGGATATTCTCCCACCGCAAATGCTTTCTCCCACAAATTTGAGAGCGGATTTCCTGTTTCCTACAGCTGTGGATAGATTCTCCCTTTCTATCTCCCTCCCCACTCTACCTTCCTTCCCTAACAGCAGTAATGCTTTGTTATTCGTACACGTGCTTTCTTTATCTTGAAAGACTATATACTATCCGAAGATAGGTACCATGCCATATTCATCACACCTAATAAGTAATGGGGTAGACATCAATAAATATTTATTGGGTCAGTTGATATAGTTTCCTTTAGAAAGAAATTTTAAAAATTTAAAAACTTGCAACTAAAATGGCCCCCTAGGTTGACATTATAATTAGTACATATTTCTTATGTTTTATTGGGAAGATAAATACAGAAAGATATAAAAATGGAGAGTTTTAAAGCAATCTTTTTTGAATCTGTTATCCTCCATTGACAGATTTAATATTTTTCAGCCCTTTAGTAAACGAAGTTCTGAAAAGTACTTCTTGTTTTTTAAAGGATTTTGCAATCTAATTGCCATAAAAACATAAATTTAGTCAATAAAATGGGGATGAAATAATAATTATAAGAACAATGATCTTTTAAGAATTCTTTTTTTCTATTTTAGATGCCATTTCAGAGATGGATGCATGGTTTCATTTTTTCACCCTGTGTAAAGAGAAGGCATTTTAAAAAATCCCTTTGTCTAGACTGTGGTAAAAGAATTGCAAAAGACCTTAAAATAAAGTCATTTGGGCAGTCCCCCTGCCTTGGGAGGACTATATATAAACCCAACTGGAAAGAGAGATGTATTTTCAAAATTGGGAAGGGTAAATATAGACATATAGACCTGAACTTGACTTTAAGATTCCTTTACGATACAAGCAGGTGATTAAGCATCCTTCAAAGTTAAAAGTTTCCTTTTCCTCTTTAAATACTCCGCACTTTAATTACTTCTATTGAACATTTATAGTCTGCTGTGAATTATTTCTCTCATCAGTGCTAACACTAAGAAGTGCCCTGTTTTAATAAAATCCAATCCACAGTAACACGAACTTACAAAAGAATTCACCACAATGTGCTTTCAAATAATTAGTTTCCTGAGTGCATTTAAAATATCACTCAATTCATAACTTCTCGAAAGCACATTTGTTATGTAAAATGAGGTTCATCTTTTTTTTCTTTTTTTTTTTTTTTTTGGTTCTGTTTTTTTTTTCTTTTATTTCAGGGTATTGTGAGGGTACAAACATTATGGTTACACTCTATGTCTTTGCCTCACCCAGGTGTGGGTTAAACGCATGCCCTTCCCCCCTTAGTGCTCCCCGTGTCCTTTAGTTGCCGATTTACCCCCTCAAATCCCCCTAATCCCTGGAGAGTATTTCTGCCATGTGATCACCCTAGTGTCAATCAGTTAGTACCAATTTGATGGCGAGTACAAGTGGAGGCCATTCTTCAGTTCTTGTGGTGCCTCACTTTGGATAATGGGCTTAAGTTTAATCCAGGAAAGTATAAGAGGTTCTAGATCACTGTCATTTCTTATGATTGAGTAATATTCCATTGTATACATATACCAAATTTTAATAATCTCCTCATGGATTGATGGGCACTTGGGTTGTTTCCACATCCTTGAGATTGTGAATTGTGTTGCCATAAACATTCAGGTGCAGATGTCTTTATCATAGAATGTTTTGTGCTCTTTGGGGTAGATGCCTAATAGTGCTATTGCTGGATTAAATGGTATTTCTATTTTTAGCTCTCTGAGGTATCTCCAAATTCTTTTCCACAGAGGTTGCACTAATTTGCTGTCCCACCAGCAGTGTAAGAGTGTTCCTGTCTCTCCACATCCTCGCCAGCGTTTGATGTTTTGGGATTTTTTGATAGAGGCCAATCTCACTGTGGTTAGGTGATATCTCATTGTGGTTTTGATATGCATTTCTCTAATGATTAGAGACGTTGAGCATTTTTTTATATGTTTGCTGGCCATTATTCTGTCTTCTTTTGAAAAGTTTCTGTTCATTTCCTTTGCCCATTTGTTGATGGGGTTGTTCGATTTTTTCTTATTGATTTTTTTTTGAGTTCTAGATAGATTCTGGTTATCAGCCCTTTATCAGATGTGTGGAGAGCAAATATTTTTTCCCATTCTGTGGGCTGTCTATTCACTCTAATGATAGTTTCCTTGGCAGTGCAGAAGCTTTTTAATTTGATTAAATCCCACTTATTTATTTTTGTTGCTGCGGCGATTGCTTTGGGGTTTTTCTTCAAGAATTCCTTGCCTAGGCCGATGTCTGTAATGGTCTTCCCAACATCTTCTTTTAGAATTCTTAAGGTTTCATGCCTTGGTTTAAGTCTGTTATCCATCTTGAATTGATTTTTGTGAGAGGTGAGAGGTGGGGATCCAGTTTCATTCTTCTACATGTGGCTATCCAGTTTTCCCAGCACCATTTATTGAAAAGAGATTCTTTTCCCCAGTGTATGTTTTTGTCAGCTTTGTCAAAGATTAGATTACCATCTAAATCGACTGTCAGGTGACATGGAATCTATGTAAAATGAAATGGATAAAAATATTTTAAAGCTGCACTGTGATTTCAGCATACAGAGAAAAAACTCTACAGTTAGAATCTATTGAAATTAAGAGGGAGAGAAAAGGGAACTAATATTTGTTGAGAATTGATTGTGCTAAGTGCTATAGTATGTTAGATAATATCTTACACTATATCAGGCAATCAATAGATTTATCTGATTAAAACCATAAGCATCCTATCTAGATGACTTTTTACAAAAATCCAAATAGCTCAACTTTATATGATTGTATTAAATGTATTAAAGCTTTGAAGCAATCGTTAATTTTTACTAAAATCGTTCACTCTACTGATGTATTTCTCTATGCAAATAAAGCATTCAATATAATGGGGATGATGATACAGTCTTCCTTTCTCTCCTTATACGTAGAATATTGAACATCCATTTTAATGGTCATATGTAGATCTGAAAACTAAATGCCACCAAACGTCTGCGGCATAGCTAGTATCCCACCCCCTTCTCATCAGAAATTGTGGCACTGTATCTGAATGTGGCATTGATTTCTAAATAAGCAGCCAAGTTGAGGTGTGATCAGTTATATCAACAAGTTCACTGCACTTCCTTTATATCTGGAACATCCCTGGAGGCCCTTACAATGTCTCAGTATCATAGATTTTAACCTTTATGGATCTTCAGTCTAAAATTAGAATACACGAAGTATCATGATTACCTACAATATGAAATATTTACAAATATAAGTAAAACCCATTTTCCTTATTTAAAAAGCACTTTAGACATGATGCATGATCAACCATCTTCTCTACAGTAACTTGCTTTAAAAGAAATTCACTATTGCAGAGATGTGGAAACAACCCAAATGCCCATCGATACATGAGTGGATTGATAAAATGTGGTATATGTGTACCATGGAATACCATCAACTAGAAAAAACAATGGTGATCTAGCACCTCTTACATTATCCTGGATAGAGATTGAGCCCATCCTGTAAAGTGAGGTATCACAAGGATGGAAAAACATGCACCACATGTACTCGCCATCAAATTGGTACTAACTGATCAACAATAAGGTGCTCACATGGTAGTAATACTCACTGGGTGCTGGACAGGTAGGGAGGGGTGAGGGTCGGAGAGGGTGGGGGAGCGTAAACCCACAGCTAATGGAAATGGGGCACACTGTATGCGGGAAGGACACGCTTGTAGCCCTGGCTTGGGTGAGGCAAAGGCATTTCATGTAACCAAAATGTTTGTACCCCCATAATATCCTGAATTTTTAAAAAGGATAAATTTGGGGGGGAAAGCACTAATAAATAACTACAATACTAAAAAATAAAAAAATTAAAAAATGAATAAATATAGAAAAAGTTAAAATTTTCCATCTAAACTTTTTGAAATTGTACCTCACAATTTTTAAGCTATTATTCTAATGGATGTTGTTTGCTTCCGTTTGAGTTGAGTATTTATAGCTCAACCAGACTTTTAATAGCCCTCTGTTATTGTAAGTTCTGAAACTTTATGTGCTGCCTTGACATCTTTAAGTCTCACAAGGCATCATGAGTTTCTCTGCTCTCATCAGCTATGCCACCCTCTCCCCCATGGGAGAGTTTCCCCACCTTGCTAGTCCCCCTATCAGCTGGACCAGCAACATGCCACCTGATCCTTAATCTAACAGGTTTATCTTCCCTGCTAGCCCATGATATTATGCAAACAAGCCAATAACATCCTCCCACAGGAACCAGGGGTCACCTCCCCCTCTTGTTACTACAAAGCCCATACTCCTATGCCCCTTCTGCTTCCCTCTGCTCCTGAGCTCAACCCCGGGTGGCTCTGCATGGCATGCTATGTTCTCTTCCCTTGGACTGCAAGTAAGTACATGTGACTAATAAGCCACTGTCAATCTTATCATTCCAGTGTTAGGTGTCCCATATTTGGTCATCTTGTTATTGGGCTGGGGGATTCCTCTTTCACTCCTGGGATGAATAGAAGGTGATTAAAATGCTCTTTTAATTTTTAAAACTTAGAGTTAGTAGTTAGACAGATTTAACCTTACATGTCAAGGAAAGGATTTTGTATTTTACAACCATACGAACCCAAGCTTCCGGATAGGGAAGGCAGGGATAACATGCGGCAGAACTGAGTTCTCTGCCTGTGTTTGGCTGTAATCAAGCTGTGCAGGGTGCAGGGATAAGGGGAGCTGGGGCAGAGGAAGACCAGGGAGCACATCCACATCTCCAACGTTGTTCTACCACCAGTTAAGCTACTGTGCGGCAAGCTTTCTCTCTCACCAAAAATTGTACTGAGAGCCTAAAGGATATTTGAAACATTTAGAAACCCAGACTGAACATTTCATGAATCTCTTTGTATAATATTACCTCCTATTTTAACTTAGGTAGCCTCAGAAACCCAGAGACACGGATTCAAGACCAGTTTATTTGGGAGGTGGAGAAATGGGACGAGGATTGGCAGGAGGTGACTATAGTGTGCTTTATCAAGCAAGATATCATTATAGTTATTTGGAGCTTATTCCCACTGGGGGACTCTGAAAAACAGTGTAGAACATGCACCTTGGAGTTGTCGCAACCAAGGAAGAGGGATGTGGAATATTTTTCCACAAATCCTGAGATGGCTGTACCCAAAAAGTATTAATTTTCTGGTGCCTCTGTCCTCCCCACACAAGGACTACTCTATTTCAAACACCCCTCAAGCCTCCGTGCCCCCACATCACTCTCTGTTGCTTATCCGGCTTTATTTTCTTTATATTTCTTATCTGTACAAATAGGACATTTTTTTTTTCCAGTTGCCTGTGTCATCTGCATGGAAGATCCAAAAGACTGGAGCTTTTGTTTTTTTCTCTTCTGTAACACCAGCAAACAACCTGCATGCGAATATGGTGAGCACTAAATAAAGAATGAATGTCTAGATAAATAAATGCTAACTAAGTCATCAACCATCTTGTAGAACAAAGAACTGCTCCTTAAGTTGTCTTTATGTAGAAATGTTACGGCAGGTGTCATGCTTGCCTAGAATAGGGAGTCTTCGCTGGGCAAAACACTCAGGGGGAGTCATATGTTGTGTTCATTTTTAGGTATCACACTTGTAAGTGACATTTCCAAATGGAAGCCCAGTCCAAGGAAAATCGTCGTGGAAAGGGCCCAGGGCACCATATCGGCAGTTAAAAGAAATGGAGACATGGGTTGGAATGGGAGGTAAAAGGAACAGCAGGAATAATTGCCTTAAAATATTTGGAGGACTCTCGTTTGCAAGAGGGATTAGAGGTAAAATTAAGATCAAGGGTAGATGCCACTGATAGCAAATGTTAGCTCATGTAAGGAATAACCTCTTCTCCCATGAAGGCAAATTTTCTCCATTACTGGAATGGATGGAACACAGGTCACATTCACCTTCCTCCGTTTCTAGTGTATAAGGAGCATTTCTCCACCAGTCTCTCATCCCTGCTGTTGGCTATGCCCGGAATGCTCATCCCTGAGTGTTTGCATAGCTACCTCTTCTCATCCTTAGCCTCAGTTAAGTGCTACTCAGAATTCTTCTCCAACCAGGGACGGGTCCTATGCTCCAAATCATCGTAGGAATATGTATGTGTTTGGGGTAAGGGACGGGGGACAAGTTACAGCTAAATGTTAAGAATGAGGGCTAAGGAGTCAGGCTGCCTGCAAGGAATCACTGTCCCATTCCTTAGTAGCTGTGTGGCCCTGGGCAAGTTACTCAGCCTTTCTCAGCCTGTGTCTGAAATACAGTCAGTATAATAAAATCAATTCTGTAGGGCTATTGTGAGATTTAAACAATTAATAATATATAGAAAGCACTCATAAAAAATGTCAATATATGTTCCCTATTATTATCAAAGTACTTACGTGGTTTTTTCTAGCACTTATTATAATTTATAACTCACTTTCTAGATGATTTTGTCTATTTTTTGTTTGTGTATAGTGTATCCTGCTCTAGACTGTCAACTGCAGGAGAGCCAGGACCATGTTTGTTTTGTATCCCCAGCGCCTACCACACACAATAGATGTGCAATACGTAACTTGCAACAGATGCTCAAAGAGTATTTCTTAAATAAATAAAAGAGCCAGGACACCCATTGCCAGTGTTTCTTACAGCAAATTCAGACTGTCCTCTGCAAAGCTCTGGACAGTGCAGGTAGATGCCCAGGCTTCTTTACAGGCTCCATCCTCACAGTGTGGTGGAAAACAGGCTAAATGAGTGGGGTTTCCAGCAGTGTGACAGCCTCAGGAGTCCAAGTGAGAACCTGGTGCCAGGAGAGGAGTTAGCTGGCAGCCTCCAGCAGCCACACCCCCGGGATTCACTGCAGGGCCCTCCCCAGGCCACATCCCCACCCTACCCTGAGACAATGCCGAGCACAGCGGAAATACGAGGGCAACGCTGGCCATTCTGCTCTGTGGAAAATCTTTGGTCTTAGGCTTGCATCATCCTGACCAAGACTTTCTCAGGCTACAGCACCGTCTGCATCTCTTCCTTCCCCACCCTCCACCCTTCCCCCCTGCTCTGCGCTGTGGTCTGTGGCTCTCTCCACCTGTTACTGCTCCTTCTCCCCTGCGTCCTCCCTGACTCTCTGAACTCAGGTAGAAAGTGTGGCAGAGAGCAAGTGTCCTCCCACCTAACTTTCTGCAAGTGAAAGAAGTGTATTGTTTTATAAATAAAGACATGCATCAGTTCCAGAACAATTACAATTAGTGGGATTTTCTTCATGATTTCTAGCAGTAAGTTGCTAACCCTGTTTTCAAGTGTTGCTATAACTCGTTTATTCATTTCTCTGTTTTCACAGCAAATTAGCGGAGATGAGTTGGGGTTACTAGAAACAACAATTTTAAAGAGAGAGTTGTTAGATACTATGATATTTTCTACATTTAAGATCTCTAAAGGTCCAAATCAACTGTGGGGATGATAAATAGAATCTCAACCCTCCCCCATAAAAGCACAGCAACTATTTAAAAAATACATGGCCCCCCCCCAAATAGGCAGTCTCTCCTTTAAAGGATTATTATTATCCTCTCACATTGTGTTTTTAATAACTATCCCAAATCTAGACCTCTATCCAGTGGAATTCTAGGGAATATTGCTCAAAGTTATGAAACTAGAAATATTATTAATTATAACTGGGTGGTCCCAAAAGAGTTTCTAAGTCCTTTCTAAATAAAAAATTGACTTAGGCAAGAGAACAAAGTTGAAATTTCTGTTTTATTGCAGAGCCATTTTATTTTGGGATGAATGAGCAACCGTGTGTGTAGTTATTACAACTCCAGTGGTATCTGCAAGCAGTGAGATTTAACAGTGGGGAAAGAGGACCAAGTCCCACTTTTGGGGCGCAAAAATGTCAGGGCTGAATGTGCAGCCAGAGCAGGTACCCCTGATCCCCCAAAGATTAGAAAGCAGAGAGGAAGCTGCGGGTGACAGCTCGCCACTCTTCTCCAACGTCACTCATTTGCATGACCTGCTTCATGTGGCTGTGGGAGGAGTCCTCATTTGTCCTTATCAGCATCACTTTATAAAGGAAACGCCACGTCACTCCTCAGACATGGTTGTGGTAGCACATTCCATATTGCATGGGTCTTTTCTGTATGAGTCTATTGTCCCCACTAGAATGTGACTTCCTTTAAAGTTGGAAATTGTATCTACCCCACACGTGCACTCTGATCAGAGGGGCTCAATTGAGGCTTATGCAAAAATGAATGAATTCGTGATCTATTAGTTATTATCCATTGCATGCTTAGTGTTGTGGCTTAAAGAAACATGATAGATGGTCGTTCTGATCCATAAAGCAAGGGTTTTCATCTGTCCCTGATGCACACAGGAAAAAGGAACTCCCGACGGCCTTTGAGTCAAGGCTGTTTTATACTCTGTGTTGTCTTACTTGGCACCATGTTTTCTAGAGCCCAAGCTGTTGCAGGTCTTTGCTTCTGTAATGCTCTACTTGTAGCTTCTCTCCTCTTCCCCAACCTCCTAACTTCTTGGTCCCTCTTGAGGATTCTTGCTCCACTGTTAGTCCCTTGGGTTTGGTGTTCCTCAGGCCCTTCCCTGCACCATCTTCTACTCTTACTCTAGATATTCTACTTGAGTTACCTTATCATTTCCAAGACTTTATTTACCATAAAGCCCATGTATTTGAACCCAGATCATATCTTTCTTGTGAGCTTCAGACCTGCTTACTAACCAGACTATTGGACGTCTCTGCTGGGCATCCCAAGAGCCCTTCAAACTCAGCAGACATGAAATTGGGTTCATCCTCCTCCTCCGTAAACCTGCTCTTTTACATGTGTTGCCTATTTTCAGAAATAGTGCCAATATTCCACCAAATGTATCCAAGCTGGAAACCCTATCATCATTGTTACTTTTTCTTTTCATTCACTCACTTATTTACAGTGAAACCGCAAGTTCAGCCTTCACCTTCTGATCTTCTTCAAATATTCCTATTTGTCTTTATTTCTGCTGCCCCTGCCCTAGCTCAGGCAGGTGTTGCCCCCCGTGGATGACTGCACCAGGCTTCCCACCAGTTTTTCCCTCTCACACATTCCCTGTGGTATGGCAAGAGTCATCCTTCTAGGACACAAGTACCACATGGTGCTTACTTCTCTGCTTAATATTTTTCAGTGATTCCTCATCACTGCTAATATAAATTCATTGTATACAATACTCCGGATAGCTACCATGGTTCCTGTTCCAGCCCTGTCTCTTCTCATTTCTTCCCAGGAATTTTATTTTCCAGTTATACGGAAACTTTTTCATTCTCTCTATGTATTATGCTTTTTCTTATCTCTGCAACTTTTTGATGAAGCTTTTACCTTTGCTAGAAACAAAATTTTTGCCTCTTTCGCCTTGTCTTTTATTCACTTTTCTCAGCTTAGATGCAACTTTCTCCAGGAAGTCTTTGTTGACCCCTACAAATCCAAACCAGGTTCTCCCTCTACATGTTTTTGAAGCTTACCCTATGATAGCACTGTCTTGTAACTGTTTGTCAATATCCTCTCTGAAACTACAAGGCACAGGAGAGCGGAGACACTATCTATCCTTTTCATGAAAGAATCTGTCACAGTGCCTTGCACACAATGGACAATCAACAAATATTTGTTGAATAAATGAATGAACTAAGGAACTGCTGATAGAATTGATTGGTCATCCCCTGATGTGCATCAGAAAACAAAAATATGAACCCCCTAGAAAAGAAATTAAAATTTCCAGAAATAATTACCAGAAACTATTTTCATCATGCTACCTTATTGCTAATCGAGTCACTCATTATGTCCCCCGAATGATCTGTGCCCAAAGTGTTCCATGTGATGTATGTTCTTCTCGCTTTTTAGTTGGCTAATCAATATAAAGGCTGCACTCAGCAAATTCTAAGCAAACAAACTGAAGATTTATAGATTTAGGTTGATTTTCAGGCATATTTGTAAAACTGCCTAGTGAGGCTTATGAATAATTGACACCCCTTGGGAAAATATATCTATAAATTCAGATCTCCCCACATTCTGAAAGTCTGTTTCTATTGCTTTTCCCAAGTATTGCAAAGCTGAGTGATTTTGTGATAGGCCCGATACCAGAGGTGGCTGCTGAAACTTCAGATATGTTTATTAGGAGAAAAAAGTATGTGTGTATGTGTGTGTAGGTTTGTGCATATATTTGTGTATATATACATACTTTAAATACATTTGTCAGATTGTAATTACTAAAGCCTGTTGCTAAGGAAAATGTGTATTCTATAATGGAGAGAATAGGTTTCCCCAAGTACAGTGACTCAAATGCAACAGGCCACATATCACACTACCTCTGCTACCTTCTCATACCCAAAATCTGAAATATCTCTGTTCAACTACTGGCCACTGGGCATTTCCATTAAGGTTCTATTTGGCAGGTGTTTCTACAATTTGCCTAAAATTAGTCTAACCTGGCAACAGATTGTCTCTGTCTAGTTCAAAATCAATAATGAAGTATAGTAGTATATAAGCACCACATAGTACTTTGATTTTTTTCTTACAGGTTAAAAATTGTCAGTGACAATATAGCAAGGTCTGGATTCAAATTTCTCTCAGAAAAGATTTCAGGAAACTCCTTTAGAATGGTTTGAATTCCATTATTCTGGTTTCGAGACAAGTCCAGGTAGTTCTAGGGAGTAGAAAATTGCTGAGAATCTCTAAAGCAATTTGTAATAAAAAATTCATTGAAATTCACTTTCTCTTATAAATATGTGCTAAGCTTCACTTTTCAGAGACAAAGGTGGTGTCAAGAAATCAAACATTCCTCAGAGGAGAATGTCAGGAGCTGTCCAAGAAAACCAGTTACCAGGTACTGGTGGCACAGAGTTCCCTTCGGAGATTTGTCGGTATCCAGGGATGAATTTAACCATGGTTCTAGGTCAATCCTCACTGGCTGAAATGTCGCTGAGAACAGAAATCTGTGATCAGGGTGAGGACCGACATGCCCTAGCAAAGAGGGACTCCTTGAGTGAGCTTTGTGTATCCTTCCCCAGTTGAAACCCACTACTTAATTGGAATGGTGGCTTTAAATTCTATTCCTCAGTTTGATGAATCTGCAATTCCTAGTTCTAACTTTGGCCAATTTCCAGAGTGAGGTTTACTATTCACTTTATCTTTGATGTTACAATTTTGGACTCTGTACTTGCTACCTTGTCATCGTAAACACATTTCCTAAATCCTATCATATAAAACATTTATATACTGGACTCTAATTTCTGTTCTGGTACTCAGCATGGTCTCTAAAGATACCACTGCTCAAAAATGTGGGATTTCCTAGATTACAACATGCCATTGGGCCAAGCTAAAAATCAAAGTGGTGGTTTATTATGTTGTTTATTATCATGACTTTGATATTCCTGCATCCTTATTACTACATTTTACTATAACTATTCTCTTATTCACTTTCTTCCCCATTGACCCATTCACCTCCCACCCTAGATAGTGAGCTGCTTAAAGACAAAGAACAAGTCATATTGTTCCATGTGTCTAACACAGCAGGTTATAGAAGATGTTTAAGAGCTTTTTCCAAATTGTAACTATTAAAAACAGAATGTCATTAAAATTTATCCACACAAAAATAGGAAATAAACCAAATAAATTTAAAATGATAATTAAAATGTAATAGAAGACTAAATCTTGAAATACTAAAATTTCACTTTGGGATACCTCAACTAATGAAAAGATCTTTTGATGGAAAAGAGTTATATTTCAATTGGACAAATTTATATGCTCTATGAGAATAAAGTGGAATTAAGAAAAGTTTTACCTGTAACACAAAAATGTGGTGAAGAATTCAAAATAATCGTGAAAAAGAGAAGTTATTTGATAAGATTTGTCTTATAAAATATTTGTCAAAAAAGTTTCTCTGAATGATGACAAAAGGAAAGTACATTTGTGAAAATATTTTGTTAAATTGGTAAATGTTATGTTTACCACAATTTAAAAATTATTTTCTAAATTAGTGAGGTCCAAAGTGAATAGTCGATTATTTTCAAATTTCTTAAGCATGAAATACCAACGTTTCTTTTTTTCTTTTTCAGCATATTATGGGGGTACAGATGTTTAAGTTACGTATGTTGCCTTTGCCCCCACTCCTCCCCCAAGTCCCAGCTTCAAGCATGTCCATCCCCCGGATGGTACGCATCGCACTCTGTGTATGCAAATACCCATCTGCTCCTCCCCCGCCCCTGCCCAACATCCAATAAATGTTATTCTTATATGTGAACTTATGTGTTGATCAGTTAATACCAATTTGATGGTGAGTACATGTGGTGCTTGTTTTTCCATTCTTGGGATACCTCACTTAGTAGAATGTGTTCCAGCTCTATCCAGGAGAATACAAGAGGTGCTATATCACCATTGTTTCTTAAAGCTGAATAGTACTCCATGGTATACATATACCACATTTCATTAATCCACTCACATATTGGTGGACACTTGGGTTGCTTCCACATCTTTGCAAATGTGAATTGAGCTGCTATAAACATTCAGGTGCGGGCGTCTTTTTCATAGAATGTCTTTTGTTCTTTTGGGTAGATGCACAGTAATGCGATTGCTGGATCAAATGGTAATTCTACTTGTATCTCTTTAAGGTATCTCCATATTGCTTTCCACAGAGGTTGCACTAGTTTGCAGTCCCACCAGTAGTGTATGAGTGTTCTAGATCCAATACAGGACCTTTTACGTACATTAGCTCATTTTTAAATTTTTTTTTTCTTCTCAAAAATGTAATTGTATTTTTTTAGGTACACAAGTCTAGGTACAAAAGAAGTGAGTACACTTCACGAGGGTTTGAAAACCTGAGAGGATAAATATTCATTAATTCTTTTTTTTTTTTTAACTTTTTTTTGGGGGGTGGGGAATTAGCTAATTTAAATCTAACAACAATCTAGAGGATGAATACTAATATTATCCACATTTTGTAGATAATGAAACAAGCATGAGGAAGCTAAGAATTTACCCAAGATTACACACTTGTGAGTAATCTAGGATTCAAACATGAACAGTCTGGCACATGAACATCTACAATTAACAGTCAGGCTCTATCGTCTTCACTGTGAAGGCTGTTTACAACGTGGAAGCCAGGACTGAGCTGGAGAATATAAGGTAGAGGGCATTCCACTGGGGATAGACCTCATAATAACGGTATAAGATGAGGATAAGCAAAGGATATTGGAGAACAACAAGCAGCTCTCTCTGCCTGTGAGAAGGACATGCTTCTGGAAAAAGAAAAGAGGGAGCAGTGAGCAAGTGGGACCAGAGCATGGTAGACTCAGACTGCAGAGGCAGCACCACGACCTCTTCGATCCCTAAGGGACTGCAAGAAGGCTGGAAGGTATCTGTAGCTTTTCTAATCTGAGTTAATAAGATCTTCACCTATGATCACACATGCTAAGTATTTCATTTATACATTTATTCATCAATTTGTAGTTGTAACATACAAGAACAAACCCAAGGGGAAAAATGTAGTTTCTTTAATAGTATAGTCTTTATCTGCCGTATGAACAAGGGACAGCATGGTTCCCTTTAAGCCAAATCCTGTTTGAAACAAGCTGACTATATTAAACCGGTCATGAAATCATAAAACTTCCATTATATATGCAACAATAGAGCCTTTGGCTTTGTACAGATTTTTCACAATTAAAATATAACTTAGTTCTATGTTGTGTAAATTATGCATTATGATCATTACATAATAATTTTATTATTAACAATGATGACAAATTTAAATCCCTGGGTATTCTGGCTTTCGAAGTTATCGTCTCCTCTATTGTCTCTCACTTTATCCTCAATGCAACCTTGTGCAAATGAAGACAAGGGTATTAAGCAATTTGCTTAATGGCAGATCTGGGAATAAGATCCAGATCCTCTTGGGTGTGTTCAATAATTACTTGTTTATGAACTGACCACTTGGGATTCTCCTAGAGAAAAAACTCCATGAATCTCAGGCCAGCCCACAGGCTCCCTTATGTCAATTTAAGTTAAAACAAAGTTACCCACTTAAAACATTTTTTGATTATGTGATAATTTTATTCATAAAATATTCCTAATGACAATAGCCAAATACAATTTTAAATATTTAATCTCAAGTCACCCCTCAAAATCTCAAATTCTGAATAGGTTACAATGATCCATGCCCCAGACAGGCAATATCATAAAGTATGTTAAAATGTAGGCATAAATCTTATAAAAATATGAAATCAAAGGTGAAATATAAATTAAGTAAAGAAGTAGGAAAAATGTTATTCTAAAGTAACAAAAGAATCAGAAGAAATGATATCTGATAAAAATGAAAAGGATATACAATAAAAATTTCTCAATGCTGATTATGGAATAAGGAAAATGAAAACAAGAGAGAAAGTTCACATTAGGTGAGGTAGAAGAAAGATCATTATTAAAGTCCACTGAAGATCTTTAAAAACCAGAAAGGGTGATTTTTATATAAGTATTGAGGCGAATATTGGAAAGCCAATAAAATTACCACGTGGATGAATTTTATAAACGAGAGTTTAGAAATTAACATCTAAGCCAGAATTTCAGCAAACTAGAATTTAGGCAGAACTTTATAAATGACACAATTTTTATGTACCCAAATCTGTGGACAGAGATTCAAATAATACTTTTTTTTTTTCATTTGAGGAAATTGATGCCCAGATGTTGATTAGCCCCAAATTACACAGGCTGAACCCACGATTCATATGCAGGCTCACCCCAACATTTTCAGGGCTTGGCACAGAGGACAAAGAGGCCCACAAACCCTATGCCACACACCTCATCCCACAGCCCCCAGCCTGCCTCCTTCTCTTCCCTGTCCTGGCTCCTCCATGCTGCGTGCACACTGGACGTAGCCTGCAATTCCAAGATATGCCCGAGCAACTACCCCCTAAACCCCAGCTCTAAAAGCGAGTAACTCAGGGGTGCAGCTGGGAGGGTAGTTTTGGGAAGACATCAAAGCAGGACCCCAAATGGAGCTCAGACTCTCTGAGCAGAGAACTCAGGGTCCCAGGTGCAGAAGCTGAGGCTTGGGCTCTAGTGGGCAAGACCCCGTCATGCCAGGGAATCCTCCCACTGTGGTGAGAGACAGCAAACACAGGTCCCCTTAGGCATATTCACTCAGCTGAAGCCTTCCCTTCCCAAGTCTAAGGGTGGTGCTTTTTATAAATCCCTTAGGTATATATAGCATTTGTGGTCAAAAAAGCGGTTTCACATATATAATCTCATTTGATCTTCCCAGGACACCCGTGAGGTAGAAAACACAGATATTACTGAGGAAATTAAGGAGCCTGGATAAGGGACTCGACATCCCAAAGTCAGAAAGAAGCAGAGCTCGAGTATTACTCCCCTCCCTCCCTTCTGTTTCCCTTTCCCCATTCCGTGTCCACTCTGCCTTCCAATAACTTCCCACAAAGCCGTTCTTCACTGTTTGAAAGACACGACTCTAGAGCACAACCGAAATACATCTTCTCATAGTTCTGGAGGACGGAAGTCCAAGATCAAGGCGCCAACCAATTTAGATTCTGGCGAGGGCTCCCTTCCTGCTTGCAGGGGCCACCTTCTCTCCGATCTCACATGGCCGGTCCTCGACGTGTTGACATGGAGACAGACGGAGCACTGGTGTCTCTTCCTTTTCTTCTTTCTTAAAAAAATATTTATTTATATATTTATTTATTTATTTATTTATTTATTTATATGTTTATTTTAATTGACAAACAAAAATCATATGTGCATGTATATATATAGTGTACAGCATCCTGTTTTGAAACATTCCCTTTTTATAAGGGCACCAAGCCCTATCAAATAAGGACCCCATACTCGTGCCCTCATTTAATCTTTATCACCTCTTCACAGGACCCATCTCCAAACAGAGTCACACTGCAAATTAGGGCTTCAACACATAAATTTGGCGGGGAGTGGGGCACAAACATTTAGCCCATGATATTAATCCAGATATAAGACACAATTCTATTTCCCAAGTAATGCCTAATAAATCATTCCTTGCCCTATTTTGCAGGATCTCGTTAGAGTTGATTCAACACAGAGCTGCTTAGCTCTGTTTAATTCCATACACATTTGATTACCTTCTTTGTGCCAGAAGCACCTGAAGAGCTTAACATTCTAGATTGATCTACATAAAATTACAAACGTGTACAAGTGTGATGACAGACACACAAAGCATCCCATGAAAGTCTGTCCCAACTGTTGCTGTCATAAGCAAAACCTAGATTCAGACAGCCTCACATCTCCCACTAGCCATGGGTCGCTATTTCTCAGCTGCTGACGTGCCCACCCTAACACAGGGCTAGAGGAGGTTACTTGCCCAGGCTTTTTTCCAGTGGTAAATGTACTTAAGATGATACTCTACATATAATTTTATATTCTGCCACATTTATTCATTATTCACTTCTAGTTAGCAAGTATTTATTGAGCCAGAAATCATGCCGAGTGCTGGGGAAACAGTGGTGAATAAAATGAGCATGACACTGCCCTCGTGAAGCTCTCAGTTTATGACTGTATTGAAACCATTTCACTATGCCATGGAAAACCTTTCTGTGATAAGTTTTATGTCTGCTTTGCCCGAAACATAAAACTTTTTCCTAATATTGGACATTTATGATTTCTATAATAATGAAGTAGCTATGATGAATAGCATTGACCATATGTCTTATTATTTCCTTGGAATGGAGTCTAGAATCCTCTTGATTTCAGGTTGTAATATATAGATTAATCCCACAATCAATGGAAGTAATTTTTAATCAGCATGAGACAATATATTTTAAACTCTTGTGTTATGAAGAATTATACAATGATATCTTTATAAAAGCAAAAGAAAGATATCATGTATAATCATTGAGACAGAATATTTTCTTGTCGGGGATCTATGTCAGATTTGCCATCCTCTTCAGTTGTTTAGCTTTGCAGAAATGTCTGAAATCAGTTTGATTTTTTTTCTCCTTTTAATAGTATCTTTTTGGTTGCTGTTCTGCTTGGATACTTTAAAGGTTTATTTTTAATTTATTTGTGTACATTAAATTATGAACACCTTGAATATATGCAATTTTTACTTGTCAATTGTGCCTCAAGAAACCTGGAAAAAAGTTTCAGCAGTTTATATTTTTATCTGCGATCTCTCTTATTGATGTTAACTGAAGTACACAGAGCCTTCTTGACCTATACCTACATATTTAGATCATTTTTCTGCTACCAAAATTGTCAACAATAATTATGAATGTTTGTTTGCTTTTCCTGGTAAGAAATAGCTATAGTAAGATTAGAATCTCAATTCTTTATTCTTCAGCTGTGTCATCTTCTTTTGAAACACAGTATTTAAATTGATTTTGTTTATTCACCTGCTTTGTGGAAGTCCTTCTTCCCAAATTTTCACTCAACTCACTGATGTGATTTTCCAAGTGTCGGCTCTGCACTTCACATTTCCAATACCGATTTTAATTCCTACTGATTTCATCTCTATTGTATCCATCTGCTACTTGCACTGTTTTCGTTTTATTTTGACTTTCTCTTCTTTTGAATTTTGGTGACTGTTCCAGAGGTGGTGAATCTTCATGAATCTTATTAATTTCTAGTTTTCTTTTTTCTAGCTTCTCACACAAATGATTTTCATGATACACTTACTCTAACTTTTTAAAATAATGTCTCATTTGCCTCGGTTCAGAAGAGCTTTTTATGGTCCCTATTCACGTTTACTTGTTGCTAGTTGTTGCTTTCTGTTGATTTACCCAGAAATCAAGAGATATCTGGGCAGACTCATTTGCTGCTTACCAGTGAATAGCAGAAATATCTACCCATCATCCCACTCTTGCTGTACACCTCTCTTGAATCAATAAGGCCCAATTATCAGTTTCCAATAGACTTTTTTCTGGTAGGGTCTTTCTAAACTTCACATCCACTGCCTGATTGTTTGCACTAAGGATGGACAAAGAACATAGAAAGCAATAACTGTCAGTACAAAATGTCACCCACACACTCCACCCTACATTTTCTTGTCGAAACAATCCCACCCAGAATACAATATAGTGCTGCCAGTTCTCCAACCCTGAGGCTACTTTCTGCCTGGTTATTTTGTGGGGCTCAGCATTTCTGACTAGAGGAGAAACAAGACAGGTGGCCAATACTCTGCCTCAAAGAATGATGGTCCTGCACAATTATCTCACAAACAAGGAAGTAGACACGGCAGAAAAGTGGATCTTGCCACCTTGAAGGGAATTGGTTTTATTAAAGTTGGGCCATGGTTGCCATGTTGTTTTTTTAGTTCAGTTTTATCATCCTTATGGTTATCAGAACATCCTTCCAGATTCCGGATTTGGTTTAATGCTAGTGTTGCTTATTTGGTTGTTCGTTTGTTTGTTTTTGTGTTGGCAATTTTGATCTTCCCACACCTTCACAGGAACTTATAAAGGTTTACACTAGGGGTTGCTATCTATGTGCTATTTTAAACCTAAAAAGTAGACAGTTTTAATCTGAAAGTTGGTTTACACAGGTAGACACAAACAGAATTACTACATTGATCATTGTGATTGGACAAAGCCTGCTATGTTTAAGCTACTTATTAAACTAGTTACGGTTGTCTGAACACAGGTCAGGCCAAAAGCCATCCAAAAGGATATCCAAGTACAGAAGGCACCTTGCTGTTTAATGAGCAGTCAAACCCACTAAGTTGGTGGCTTATGATTTAAGTATAATAATATTTTTCTCCCCACATTTTTGTCTTTGTATGCTTTATAACAGACCCCCATCACTTCATACCATGCAGTAACCGCTTGAATGTTATACAAAGTCTGAAGAAACATTAAGAATCAAAGACAATCTGGTGACCCTCCCCCTCAATCACATACACACACACACACCCCTACACATAAGCACACGTGTGCACACATAAACACGGTTAGTTGGGAAAACAAGTTAGAGAGTTAAACACAGACTCATCAAATAAAGGCATTCAATCCATTGCGAAACTCAGCCCCATTAGGATGCCCCAGGAAAATGAATGGAAGAACGCCTTCAGGGAGAATTATAAGTTGCATCAACTTTTACCATAAGAGAAGCTTGACAATATTGTAAGTCACACCAGGAAAGTTTGTTATTATGATTAAGTACTTTTCAACTCTTAAAATAAAACATGCCCAAATTAAAACTAAAAAAGCACAGCATTTATCTTTATATTATGTGAGAAAGCACAGAAAGAAGAGTATAATACCATAAATAACTTTTTTCCACTCAAGTTTGCATCTTTATTCTGAAACCCATTTAGAAAACAATAGAATGAGGTACCATGGGAATAAAGGATAATTTCCATTAGACTTTAATGTGTGATTGCTCAGCAATGTAATTGAAAGCATGACAGTAGCACAGTGCCAGGGTCCTATTGCGAGGACATTATATCA
The DNA here is from genome assembly GCA_004363605.1 of Indri indri. NCBI lineage: Eukaryota > Metazoa > Chordata > Mammalia > Primates > Indriidae > Indri > Indri indri. Next base: position 22,972 of record RJWJ010013362.1, read on the forward strand.
AAATAACATGTACAGAGTATTTTACATCATTTTCCCCCAATTTTCCAATATTGTACTAAGTTCCATGTCAGATCATCAGGTAATAGTTATAACTAATTTTACTTGTCAGCTATGAGATGCCAGTGTCTCAGATAATGTTGCACAAGAATTACATCTCCAATTTACAAATGTTACTGTTTCTTCACCTTCATTTCTTTTTTATTTGACCTTCCAGAGCTAAAGGTCAGAAAGTGGTTAGAATCACAGAGACGTAAATAAAGGAAGTGTCAAAACAATGGACGCAAACTTTCTTTAAAGAGTAGCCTTGCTCTTTTTAAGTTTTGTGTGGGTTATATACAGACAACATAGAAGATGGACACATTGCCTGCCCAGTGCTGGGCCTGATGGACAGGAGGCTATATGATAAACAAACGGTGACTTTCTGAAGGGGACTAGTACTCAGCATGGTGCCTGGCACATTGCTGGCACTGAAAAATGTTATTAAATGAACATTAATTGACCAATTACTTTTCTTGTAGAAGCTTCTATTCAATAGGAAAATTTAATTCATTACCCAAAAGGATTTTTATTGGAATCCTTTCTGTAAACGTGTTATCTTTCTGGCCATGGCCCCCTAATTTTTCGAATGAGACAAACTAGATTGTCTAACATCATAGATACTTCTAATTTGTATTAGTGTCCTAGTGAATACATTAATAAAGGAGTATTAGCTGCCTGTAGCCCTGCATTTTTGCTGCAGACAGCCATGGCAATCCCATTTAAAATCTTTTAACCTATTCACTTCACGGTAGCAGCAGTAGCAGAGCCTTCTGGGCTTTGTAACATAATAGTGCCCCTTCATCACGCTGAATGGTTTATTAGAACCTGCTTGTACTGATGATTTAGTTTTACCATAGTGAGGCCACCACTCCAGGGCTTTCTACTCTGTTTGGGGACTCTTCCGTCATTTTAATGTTTGGGGGTTTGTTTGTTTTCTTGTGAAATGGGCTTTCATTTAATTTTAGCATTATTTACATTATTTATTATCGGGAGACAAATTGAAGACTGGGGGTTGAGAACAGTGCACTGCAGAATCACTCTGAAATCTGCAGCTTAGCGATGTCACCGAGAACATTCAGACCCTCGGAAGTCGTCACACACAGACTCTTGCTCAGACGAACGTGGCTTACGTGAACAAATAGAAAAATAATGCTTAACTTCCTTCAAAATTTGAATTTTGCTAACCCAACTGCTCTATCATAGTTGATGGAGTTTCTGGCCCTCCCAATTCCCTTTGCCTTTTTTTTCTTCCCAGTTTCTGGCAACCAGGGATGATGATGAGGGCAGAAAACGTATCAGCCAGGACTCAATCTTAAGTGAGGTTAAACTTCTTGCTCCATTTTTTAAATTCTGTCTTTGGACTCTGTTTGTAGGCATGGAAGTCTGCCTTTGCCTCCATTCTGAACCCCGTCTAGCTCCCCTGTCCCATCCTTCCATCTCCCTGTGCAAGGGTGACCCCGCACGGAGCCTCGGCCTACCAGGCATCAGTGGGCGGAGCCTCCTTTTGGGGTTAGCTCTGTCCAGCCTATGCTGTGAACCGAGTAGCTGGGCTGGACTGGTCTTGGCTTGTTCCTTTTCTCTGTCTAGAATAGGCTTTAATTATCAATAAATTTCCCCTTTCACCCTCACAAGACCTGAGGTATAATGACAAATCTAATAACAATAAAAATAAATTTGAAAAAATAGTATGATTCTTCCAGAAAAATGCAATTTTCATAATAAACATAATATCACTGTGAAAATTTATGGTATCACTAAATTACTGTTACTTTAGAAATGGAAGAACATAATGCTCTAAATTAAATTTGGTAAGATAAGGATCGATTGACAGATACCTGCTTCCGTTTAACCACAGGCATCAGGAATTCCAGGCCACTTCTGAAATCATCAGACAGAGGAAAAGCATTTTTTTAAATGCTTTGAATTAAATTTTTTTAATGCTTTTCCTAAAATCACTCCTCCTTCATTCTTAACATCAGCAAGAGGTGAGCAATTTAATTAGGACTGAAATGCAATGATTAAGAAAATATGAGGAAAAAAAAAAACTATGTGGTGAAATGCTAAAAAACTAGATACTTATAAAACTATTTCCCTAGTAACTTTGCCATAGATTAGGCTGATCTGGAGTTGCAGGCCTTCAATGGCCCTTGAAATGGTGAAATTATTTGTATTTCTGGCCTTACAGAGACCACTGTATTCCACTATATTCACTGTGGGAATCAGCAAAGAACAAAGAAACTCAATGAGGCTGAATTCTTCCAAATATAGGCAGCCTGCAATGCAAAGATACCCTTTCTAGTGACACATCCAAATGAACTCCATCCAGAATCAAACCTTTGCATTTGGAGACCTTTAGTGGAGGGGAAAAAAAAAAAAAAAAAAAGCTAATGAATAAATTCCGTGACTACTTTTTTTCTGGTATGCAAATTTTCTTTGGCAAGTTCTGTATAACAAAAATCTCATTGAATTTAATGAAATCACTGCGACAGCCAAAAGTTAATACCATTGAGGTACCAAATGCTACAATCACCATTGTTTTTTGATTTACTTCAAAGAGTAACCTACAAAATATCCTTGATCTCTTTTTCAGTTTCTGGAAATTTCAGAACTCCAGTTAGTAACATAATATAATTCGTTTCTAGTTAAAAGTCACTGCCCAAAATAACAGAAGCATTCCTCCTGTATAACTTCCAATTTGTCTTTGGTCTGAGTTTCAAAAACCAAACAAAACTTAGCATTGATTTTTAAGACGCATATATCTAGATCTCACTCCCTGATAAAATATATCCTTCTATATTCTATAATGTTGTGTGAATGAGCTTTCTTACTACAGATAGCATTGACTTATGGTATTAACTAGTATTAAAACAAGTGTTACAATGGTTTCAGTAAAAAGCTGAAGAAATCTCCCTCCGTAGCTCTGAATATGACCTAAGTTTTGGAGAGTTGTGTAACTCTAAGTAACAAAATGTTTCAATCTGCTTTTCTCAGAATAGTTTTGTTTTAAATACTTTCTGTCCTTAGCATCTAGCAGGAGGATGCTTAGCTTATAATGGGTAGTTAGTAAGTATATGATAAATGAATAAGCATATAAAGTGAATAAATAAGTAAATTATTAAGTGATAGACAGCTTTTTCAAAGTTTACGTCCTTGAGAAGTTCCTACAAATGCAAAGGATATAATCTCCATATTTATATGGGAAAGGGAAACTAATTTAACTAAACCAGCACGTGATAAACAAAATCTCCCCAAAAAACCTAACCATGTATAACAAAACTTCTGATTCAGATTTTTAAAATTCTCCTATTTAATAAAATATTTACATCTAATTTTTAATCTTTTTAAATCACTGTTAAGTCTCACTGACAAATGGCTGGGCATTCATTCCAGTACTTTCGTCTACGGTTTTAGCAGGGATAAAAAAGGAAGAAGCCAAAAGCCACTTGTGCCCTTGCTTCTAAAACATGATGTTATTACTAATATGATGATGTCAACCAACAGGAAGACAGAGAGAAGATGCCTTCAGCCTTTAAATATCTACAGAAAATTGTTACTATTGCCGGCGCCGTCCCTACACATGCATAGCACTAGAAGGATCAGTCTGCATGACTTCTAAAGCAGTATAAGCTGGGGAGCAGGGGGGCTGGGGGGGCACTGTATGCTCCGTAAGAAGAAAACTTGTATCAAGAACCATGGAAATACTAGCCACAAATTATAGTTATGAATATTGTTATGAATGTAGCTATGAATCATGGATAAGAGTATTGAGTTTGGAGACTGATAACCTTTCATTTTACCTTAGAGCCACTGCTTTATAGTTGTGTGATCCTGGGCAACTCGTTTAATGGCTAAGATTAGTTTCCTCATTTTTAAAGAGTGCATAATAATACCCAGTCCATCAGGTTGTTAGGAATATTAAATAGCCAGTCACCTAGTAAATATAAAATTTATACACTTTCTGCATACTATGTGTGTGTGTGTGTGAGCTGCTTTGGGTAACTTAAAAATAATGGTTTTTCCTAAAATCTGAAATTTTTATTCTACTATTATTTAGAATTTCCAAGCAGAGAAATGTACGGAGAAATAAAGTATATCTGATGGTAAAAACAAATTGTATGACTAAATGTGAAGCTATTCATAAAATGGAATTTTATCTTATTATTGAGAGTATAGTATACCATTTAAAATACTTCAACTCAGCTATATAGACTTTTCAGATATTTTATTTCTACCTAACCTAACATGTTATGATTAATTCTGAACACCTATAACATAATCTTAAACTCTAATGTGACAAGTCAGAAAAATGAAGGACTTTTTTTTAACCCAGGCTTTCATAATTTAAAATGTAACCTTTTGGTTTACATGATGCCTGCAAGCAGTGACATAGATGTTGACAACATTAATATCACTATTTCTGTCACTAAAATCTATAGCAAATACATTAGCAGCCACAAACGGAGGTAGTTTTCCAGAGAGCTTGCTAATTGCATTGCAGCTGTGAACTTAGTTTTGCAGTGTTGATACATAAAAACACAGAGCTGAGAAAGAAACACAAACCTTGGAAAGATATGTAAACAGGTTGATAGCTCCTTTTGAGTCTGCGTTTTTTTATTTAGATGACATATTGTGTTCTCACTATTGATATTGTGGGATATTTCCCAAATGATGATCAAAGAGACAAAGCATATCTACTCTTTGTTTGGGAATTTACCAAATGCCCCAAATTAAAGGTAGGTCCTAATTGAGTAGAAGAGCAGGTCTGTCTTAGACATAGGATCTAGGATGAACTAAATTCTCACTCATCTTGATTTGGCTGTATCTCCCCTCCGGCTCCCAGTTTCCTAGAGGGCAAAGAAATCTCCATCAAAGCAGGAATCCCTGCTGATAATATTAGGTAACGCGGTCAGAAGGTGACCTGTGAGAGAGGGGTAAGCTGGGATTCACACCCCACACCGGCAGCCTTATCAGTAGAGCCTCCAGTTTTAACCACTGCATGGCATTGCCTTTCCATCAAAAGGCAAACTTACCCACCGCATATTCCCGATAATGAGGGAAATGTGATTTTCAATTCTGAGCAATTAATAAAGAAGCCATCACTCTCTTTCTATCATAAAAAATAAATACAATTCATTATCGTATCTCTGCTCCCCAACTTTGCTATTTTTAAAATAGGATTAAAAGCTAAAAAATCGCTTTCCTTACACCATCTACTGAGAATCCCAGATCTCTAGAACTGGAAAGAATGTTTTGACTGCTTTCTTTTTTTCTCATTTTGTATATAGAAAAAAAAAAAATAGGTGGGGAGAAGATGAGGGCCTCTTCCGAAGTCCTGGGCTGGTTGGGGGCACAAGGGCCTTGGCTCTGGACCCCTGCTCAGTCTACTGCCTGTCTCAGCAGAGTTCTCCGAGGATGCACATTTCTTAAAAGTCAATTTTCCTCATATACCTTCAGAAAAAACACAGAATACTCATTATATTTCATTGCCTGAACTATTACCTAAGTTGTAAAAGGATAAAGACATTTTTGTTTAAAGCAGCATGATACATCATTGGGCAGTGGTCGTAAAGTCAATATTCTTCTAAGAATGAATCTAAGAACAGGAAAGGACAGACATACTTTTACTTGATTCTACTGCCGTTCCATTAAAAGAAAAAACCTTCCAAATAAAACAAGTTGTTGGCATTAAAATGTGGGGTTTCCCCATCAATTTGAGCGTCAAGTACCATCTCAGGAAGCCCAAACTGCCAGTGTCAAGAAGACAAAGGCATTCACAAATGGGATGTTGTTAGAATTTGCCTTCTTCAGAGGGTCTCTCTTTTTCCTTTTATGCTTTGTTCTTTATAATTGCTTAATAACAAAACATAATCTTAATTTTTTGTATTTGACTTTGTAATTAACTTGATTCATATGAAACTTAAAGGTGGAGGTATATCACATAGCCTGTGAGAATCATTTATGGTTCGTGAGTTATTTAAATAATGCTAATTCTAAATCCCCATATATTATGATTTGCCCTAAAGTGATAACCAAGAAGTTAAGGAAAAAGAAAATGATTCATGAATAATTGGACATTTTATATTTGAGATTTAAAACTTAACAGAACAATCTAGACTTTGTTCTTACCAATAATGCTTTTTCATGTACTTGAACTAAATAAAATCAGAGTTTACTAAACACATCACTTCAGTCATCTTATGTCTATATTGAAACAAAGGGGAAGGGTATTTGAGATTAATATTGTTTTCAATAAAGGATTCACTTTTATTCTGATTTAAAATATATTACAAAAATGGGCTTTAAAAAAACGAAATGGCCAAAAATGATGAAAATTAATTCCTTAGAAGCAATAAAGGAATATTTTGATAGATCTGTGTTTCTTCTGAATACCAATTAAAATATTTTATTGTTTTACACACAGCAATCTACATGAGTTCATTACAGCTCTATACATTGTATTTTATTGCACAATGACTTATACCACAAAAATTATAAAATCATTTATTCTAGTAATCTCACTATGGGGTATCTACACAAAGGAAAAGAAATCATTATATCAAAAAGATACCTGCACTCGTATGTTTATCACAGCAGTATTTATAAAAGCAAAGATACAGAATCAACCTGAGTGTACCTCAGTGGATGACTGGATAAACAAAATGTTATATGTACATACACAGACACACACACATGCACACACACCATGGAATACTACTCAACCTTAAAAAAATGAACTCATGCTTTTTGCAGCAACATGGCTGAAACTAGAGACCATTATCTTAAGTGAAATAACTAAGAAAGAGAAAGTTACATATCACATGGTCTTACTTATAAGTGGGAGCTAAATAATGTGTACCCATGGAGCATGAAATAATAAACATTGGAGACTCACAAAGGTGGGAGGGGGGCGGGGGGGAGGGGATGAAAATTACCTGTCGGGTACAATGTACACTACTCTGGTGACAAGTGCATGAAAAGCCCAGGCTTCACCCATGCAGCACACCCATGTAACAAAACTGCACTTGTGCCCCCTAAGTCCATAAAAATAAGAACGATTATAAAAGCAGGCTGTGAGAGAATGGGAGTCAGAAGGAACATGGGACACATTTCAGTCTAAGTGCAAGGGTATGGGTTTGAATCTCGCTCAGACTCTCACCGGATGTGTGATCTTGGGCAAGCGTTTCACTGATTTGAGCCTTGAATTGTTTTTCTGCATACAGGGGGATAATAAAACCCACTGCATATGCTTATTTTAGTAAGGATTAAGAGGTCACAGGGCTGCTGTTCCATATTGGTATTCTTCTTATTGTTATCTAACTACTCTTCACATGTTTTTTAAAATGGGAAAATCTAAGAGCCAGGGAAAGAAACGCCTCAGCAAACCACAGGCCTTTAGGTTGTGTTGTCTGGTACCTCCCCTGGGGGAGTCAGCTTTGTTTCTTTCAAAGGTGCCTTTATGCCAGGTTTTATGCCTATACTATATGGATAAATGGGGCGGGGGGGATCTTTCCATATTGAAAGCTGATTTGATTCCTACTCCTGATAGCTGAGTATCTTAGGGGAGGACCAAGAGTTTTCCAGGGAACAGCAGTAAGGGTCTATGGAAACATGAGCTAGAGCAGGTCTCAACACACTGCTGTTGCTTATTCCATATGTCCTGGTCTTGTAAAAACCACAACAAGGGGCTTTCCACCAAGGTCCATTTGCTCATCACACAAAGATCCAATTAGTAAGACAATGAGGCTGTCTCAAATCTGTCTCTCCAAATAATGGAGATCACTGGCTTTTAAGAGCGGGCCGGTGCCTTGAGGCAGGCCATGGTGTAACTGACAAGGGGCTGCACCCACTGGGGGTGGGTTGTGGGGGATGGTGAGTCTTGGCCTCAGGAAGTCTGCCCTGGGGCTTCAGAATCTCTGCTCCCTTGTCTTGCAGGAAATCCACCATTTCTGGGAAATGACTCAGAAGGTCAAGTAGTTAGTTAAGGGAGAGGATTACAAAAAACATATAGGGGTTCTTGAAATTTGTTCACGGGGCCTGGTTACAATGGGTCAACCCAAGAAGCCTCCCGACTCTGCACTATTTATCAATATGGAACACTGTTACCACGACAGAAAAGAAAATGGGTGGGCTTGGGGGAGACACAGTACAGAACAAAGCAAGAGTTTAATTATAGCCACACTTGCACAGTGCCTCAGTCAGTCCAGGCTGCTGTAACAGATACCAACGACTGAGCAGCTGTTCTGGGGACTTGGAAATCCGAGAGCAGGGAGCCAGTAAGGTTGAGTTCTGGTGACTCGACCCTGGCCGTCTTCTTGCTGCATCCTCATGTGGCGGAGAGAGGGAAATCATCTCTGTCATGTCTCTTCTTAAAAAGATACCACTAATCCCATTCCTGAGGCCTCCACCCTCAAAATCTGAGACCCTACCTCCAAATACTATCATGTTGGGGACTTAGCGTTCAACATATGAATTTTGGGAGGACACAAGCATTCAATCCGTAGCAGCGGCGGTAGGGAGACGTTGTGGGCTGAGACGATTGGAGGTGGCCCACCTAGTTATAAGCAAGTTGTTAATGGAGGCCCCCTTGCACCTCCATTTCCTATCTCTTCTCCTGATGTCTTCCTTTCTCTTCCTCTAGTCCCCCAGCTGCCACCGTAGGGGCAGGGGCACAGGTACTCATGCTGTCCTCTGCTGTCTCACTCTGCCCTATTCCTCCAGAAAACATCCATTCCTTCGTTGCAGTTAGGTAGTATCAGTAAAGTGCCTAAGTCATTCTCATTAAGGTGAATGACTGATTATCTGCCCTTAATCTTCTGTGGCACATTTGCTTAGAAATCCAAATAAATCTTCTAATGGATCACATCCCAGGCAATGTGGATGAGATACATTTTCAAGTGGTGTCTGCTCACTACTTTGAAAAACTGGGAGCACAGCAAGTCCAGGCAAGTGAACTATGCCCACGAAACGTGATTGCAGTGGCACCTCTAAACAGGAAGCTATCTTCCAGCCTAACACCCATGGGAAGGCTGGTCTCTTTATTTACAAAACTCCTAGGGCTCATGGGATTTACTTTCTTTTAGCTCATTAAAGCTTTTCTTTCCAAAAACAGGCCTTCCAGCTTTCATTTCTCTGCTGGTAGCTCTTGAAGGATTCCACTGTCCCTTCTGAGTTCTGCTCCTTGGACATGGATTCCCCAGCGATGTTCTGATTCATCCACGACCACGGCCCCCTTCCTGACAGCTGGCCTGCGCTGTGTTAGGGGAGTTCCCCAACTCAGAGCTGGCTCACTTCATCCTTATTAATTTGCATTGTCACAGGTGTATTTCTGAACAATTAGTAAGTGTAATTGAATCCATTATATATCAAACAAGTTGTTCCACAAAATTCTATTCATTGTGTTACCTTCTAACTGAGGAACACCAGTAATTACTCTCATGATGTATAGCACTTAATAATCCAGGCATACCTGCAGAAACAAAAAAATCTTCTTGACACCTGTGTATCTCTTCAAATTACTACAGTGATTGTTGGCTGGGAGCCAATGACAAAGAATGTTTTAAAAGAGCTAAGATTTTTAAGAGGATTATTCATATGATAAAGCTATACTTAAGAGTTGTGTAGTTTCTTTTGGGACAGGACTCTTTATCATATAACATGCCTTGTGTATATTCACAAAAGGAAAACCAGATCATTATATGTATCCATTTATTTCAGAAGCACTGCTATGCCTCAGCCATTTGAAGGGTTTGATTATATATCTTGTGGGGAAACAGTAAAAGCTTTATGGCTATCTAAAGATGCTACTAATGTAGGGTAAAATGCCTTTCCATGCATGTTTTTGAAGTTTAATGTTAGTACACAGTATTATTACTCTATAGAAGGGAAATGAAATGTAGCACAGAACACTTAATACACCCAGTGTATCAAATCAAGGCAAAAGAAGAATTATGTTTCATGGAGAAAAGTTGTCACTGCGATGACAACTTGCATGTATTTGTTTAAATGGATAAACAGATTGCTCAAATATTGTGGATTGGTTAGGATGCATAATCAGTATGGGATCCTTTTGAAAGCATGTGTACTTCCAATAAGTCAAAAACATTTTGGTTGACTAATGTTAAGAGAAGAGGCTACATTTATCAGGCTGGTTTACTAATCAAAGAAATGTCAGAGAGTTTTATATGGGTTGATCCATATTAAATTGATCTAGTTTTCAAGTGAAATCTCTAACACATTTGCTATTTAATCACAAACTTATGACTAAGATGAGAGGCAGCTGGAAGCAATCGAAAGAAGCCTGAGTCTGGTATCAGACAACATAGTCTCTGGTCCAGTTTTTACTGCCAACAAGCTCTGCCACCCTGGACCTAGACTAAACACCCTTTGATCTTTTAAACCAGTACATTTAGACTACAGTTTACACACACACACACACACACACACACACACACACACACACACACAACCACACACCCCAGCAGGCTCCACAGTGTATTGATCAAGACCTAAATCAAGAAGAAAGAGAAAAATAAAAGCACTACCTTCTTCATCTTCCTAAGAGGAGAGTTCGTGACTTTGTTCCTCACCTTGACAATTACATAAAGTTTTAGCATTCTCTTGAAAAAAACTATAGTAGCAACTGCAAGAATGAAAAAAGAGAGTAGCTACCTTTCACATTTTTGTGAAAAATAAAAAGGCAAGAGAATTTAAGTATCAAACAAGTAAAAGTATAAATCAGAACGATTAAGGTAGACTAAGCATGGTAGAAAAAGGGTCTGAGTTCCCCCTTTACAATGCAAAGACTCTCAGAAACAATTGAAAATAACAATCTAATATGTTGCTCCCTACACAAAATGTTAAAAAATAAAATATCACAAGAAAATATTATACATAAAGCTCTAGAATGCAAACTCTCTCCCCCACCAAAAAAAAAAAAAAAATCAGGGTAAAAATATTGACATCAGTATTATTTGCAGTAATTACTACATTCTCTGTAAGCTCCATGAGAGCAGAGACAGTATATTTTGTTTATAGGCCAGTTTTCAGCTCCTATCACAGTGCCTGGAATATAATCAAAATTCAAGAACTTATTTGTTGAGCGAATAAATAAATTAGTTAATAATCATTTGTTTTGTTAACAAGACAAACATTAAATTGGGTACAGAGGGCAATTTTATATTGATCAAGATTATAATCAATAGAAAATCTATAATAGTATTCAACTTTTATGTTTCAAATAGTTTTAAAATACCTTAATAAATGACAGAAATGCAGTCTTAAGTCATTCATCTTTAGTGTCTGATATGAACTCAAGTAACATTATGAAACTGTATGACTGACAACATGGAAGCAACCTAAGTATTCGTTGGTGGTTGAATGGACAAAGAAAATGTGATACATATAGACAGTGGAACACTATTCGGCCTTTAAAAAAGAAGGAAATCCTATCATTTGCAACATGGATAAACATTGAGAATACCATGCTAAGGGAAATAAGTCAGTCATAGAAGGACAGATACTGAATGGTTCCACTTATAGAAGGTACCCAGAGAAGTCAAACTCATGAAAGCAGAAAGTAGAACAGTGGTTGCCAGGGCTGGAGGGTCGGGGTGCTGGGAACTTGTTGATCAAAGGACACAGAGTTTTAGTGAGACAGGAGGAAAAAGTTCAAATGTACAATATGGTGACTAGAGTTAATAACAATGTATTGCACACTTGAGAATTGCTAAGAGAGTAGATTCTGTGTTCTCACAAAAAAATGATACAGATGTGAGGCAATGCATGTGCTAATTAGCTTGATTTAGCCATTCCACAGTGAATACATGTGTGAAAATAGCAAGTCGTATACAATAATTATATACAATTTCTACTCGCCAATTTAAAAAATAAAGAACAATAACAATAATAATAATAAAAGGATGTGTCAGAGTGACTAGAAAGAAGGCACATAAATGCCACACAGAAGAATCCTGCTACATACAGCCCCACTCTGCAGTCGTCTCCCTCTTGATTTTCAGCACACCAGGCTCACTGCTCAGGTGATATGCCCCATTGAGGCCAATACTGGTTCTTCTAGGTTTCACCCTCAGTTTACATACATTGCTTCACATTACTTACAAGTATCAACAGCCTTCCCACCTTTACCAATGCCTCAATTTCCTTCCCCCGCTTTCTGTACATGATCATTGCTCTATTTACCAAACTGCCTCTGGGGCAGGATCCATACTGGGCAAATTTTATGAAGGGCTGTTTTTCCTCTGCCAAACAGTTTGTAAGCCATTTTCGCTAAAATAGGAAAGCAGCGAATTGTTTTCACCAATGTCTACCCCTCAAAAAAAATCCCACTAAAATTAAAGGAAGTCAATTGGTAGCTATGGGGGCCAGAATAATGAGAGATTATCAACAAAGAAACCAGTCAGAAAAATGCAGAGGAAATCCAGGCAATAAATCGAGAACTTGGAGTAGCACAGAATCCAAAGGAATAAATTGGAGAAGTTGGGTTGGAAACACCTTTGTCATGTGACAGGGCAGAGTGCTTAGTAAAGGTGTGCAGTCAAGGACGACCCCAAAGTGGCCAGCTGAGAAGACTCAGCGGACGACGATGCCATGAGTGGATGGAACTGTGTTAGAAAGAAAGGACGTTTTTGAGAGAGAAGATAATGGCTTTGATTCTGGACATCCTAATTCTGATGAGCTCATAAGGCACCAAAGGTGAGGAATCTAGGAGGCAGTTGAGAAGGATTTGGTTAAAATAATGCAGCTAATCTGCCAACAGACTGTTTTGGCTGAGTACCAGCTATAGGCAAGAAGTAATCATTGGAATAATAAAAAAAATGAGTAAATGGTGTGGTTGATTACCTCAGAGGGGGAGTATAAATGACTCTTGGCACAGCAGCACAGCTGCACACCTTAGTGCCTATTTCAGGTTTACAATGGAAAAACATGAGGACAATGTCCTACTGACTTGGTGCAATATTAAAAGGTAAGTCATGCTGTAAAGAAATTAATATGTTCACCTCTTTAAAAAACTTAGCCATAAATTACATAAACCAGAATAGCAATGCTAACAATTTAAAAAGTAAATTCAGTTGAATTAGGTTATTAATAACTCAGACTAGCATCTTCCCACTTTTAAATCCCGCAAGATTCTTGTTGTATGTAAGCAACACTTTCCTCGTACCAAGAGCCTTTTAGGAGCCCTCTATCATATCCATCTGGCACCAGGGCAGCAACATTATGGATCATTGAGACAGCTTGGCTAGAAAGGTAGATCACTTTTGTCAAGGAAGAAAATTTAAAGAGTCGAGGGATCATAACTCTTATCCTATACCGTAAAAATGGCATTGTTGATGATTTAAGAACTTTGGATGGTGCTATTCAGCCAGGATAATTATAAAGAATACCCCATTGTGGAATATTATTCCATGGGTCTGTAAATTTTCTGTCACTTTTCCTATTTCAGCTCATCTTACACATCAAAAAACTCACACTGTCCATAAAATGGAAGATATGCCATATAACAGTTATATCAAAAAAGATCTTTGATGTGAAATCACTTCATAAAGTGCTGTTCAAACATAAGGTATTAGTAGTTATTTTAGCCTATCACACAAATAGTGCATCAGGACGCCAAGATTTAGAGTCAAACTCATATATATATGAGTTTCCAAGAGCTTCGGGAAAAAAAAAAAAATATATATATATATATGTGTGTGTATATTTTTTTTTCCCGAAGCTCTTGGAAATAGCCCACTGAATTCTAAAATAGAATTTACAGGATTTAATTCTTGTTTCAAATAGCCACAGTAATAAAACCAACTTTGAATTCAGTACCTTCTTCTCAACATAGTCAACTCCTTTCAAGTTTCATCATTGACCCTGTAGTACAGATTTAATCCATTCTTCAGAATGGTCACGTTTGTATCACTTTCCAAATTATCTTCTTTATCCGTTTGTCTCTGAACTCAGAGCTACCTGAAACATAAGTTTATGCCCTGGAGACCCAATGTTGGCTGCCAAGATGCATAAAACTGATAACCCAGTTGTGAGGATGAATTAAGAATAGATACTGTCCATTTTATTTTAACTTAGTTTAGTTTAATTCCAGTTTCAGTTCTGATGGTGTCTTATCAAACCTTTTTCTTTGGGAGCAACATAATTCAAGCAGATAGTACAGATTTGCCACAGGTAGAATGCTTACTTTGTGTTCCTTAAAAAATAACTCTATGTTTAGTCTATTGCCACACAACCTCTTGTTTGACTTTTTTGTTTGTTTGTAATGTTTTAAAAAAGAATCTTCTCACATTTACTTCAGGGTTTCTTTCAAAGCATGACACTGCCCAGATGCATATGTATTTCTAGGAAGAGGAAACAAAGAGTTTTAAGAAGTCTAGCACCATCAAAAATTAATCATTTGACTCATTACCTGTTCTGCTTATTTCAGTTAGTATTTTCTGCAGCCCAAGACCAGATTGTTCTACCTCTGTATGTTAAAGTTTTGATGTATCTAGAATTTGTAAGCCGTCAGCAAAAATTAAAAATGGTCTCTCCATTCATTTTTAATGGCAAAAAATAATCCCCACATGAAGAGAGAAAAGAATCAACTTGATATAACTCTCTTTTTCACTTTAATCCTATTCTCTGCCTTATGTTAATTTCTAGCAAGGGCCTAAGCAATTAAAAAAATGAACAAGTTAATTGATATTTAGCAAATGAATAAACTGTTCCCTAAAAAAGTTTAGACTACACAGGTTAGCTCCAGTGGTGCTCCATTCACTGTGATGTTCTAATGAGACTACGTGATTTCTGAGAAGATAAAATATTTGGTAACACATGAACAGGTAGAATATAATCCAAGGTGATGTTTTGGCAAGGTGTCCTGGGTTTGCAATAAATATGTCAATATAGGTAAACTGGAGCTAGTTTCCCAGAATTCCTTTATCTGTGGAGCTCCCGGTTGGGGGCGGAGCATAAGAGACAATTTGCACAAGATTTGGGAGGACACAGTGAAGCAGCAGCCATATTCTTTGCATGCTATACAGGTCCACAGCACAACCCGGCACTGTTTCAGTAATGCAGTCATTGCTGCAGTGCCAGCTCAGCGGGCTAGCCGCGGTGACAGCCTGGTGAAGTTCCTCAACTCCTTTCCACTCTTCTCAGCTCATCCCACCCATCCAGCGGAGCATATTTAGCTCTGCGAGGAAGGAGGGTCCAGCTCCAGCTTCTCTTGCAGGCCATGCCCATCTTCAAAGATGGAGGCCGAGAGGTGGTTAGAGAGGCAAGTGGGTCCTTGTGGGAACCAGCTCAGCCTGAGCCTGAGGAGTTCCAGTTTGTTCCTACTCCTCTCCATTTCATATCCTCTTTTTTTCCCCAGCTGCCTGCCCTGTAGACTCCAGGCTCCAACACCAGACACTGAAGCAACAGCCTCACATCCACTGTTTAACGTGTCTCAGTCTGCTTAGGCTGCTGTGAAAAATATAATAGAGCTGGGGGATTGAACAACAAACACTTACTAGCTCACAGTTCTGGAGAGTGGAGCATCCAAGATCAGAGCGCCAGCATGGTCAGGGTCTGGTGAGGTCTCTCTTCCCGGCTTACAGATGGTGGCCTTCTTGCTGTGTCCTCACACAGCCAAAAGAGAGAGCTCTGGTCTCCTCATTCCCTTGTAAGGGCACCAATTCCATCAGGAGGACTCCACCTTCAAGACCTCATCCAAACCCAGTTACCTCCCAAAGGCCCCACCTCCAAATACCATTACATTGGGGATTGGGGTTCAACACAGGGACTTTGTGAGACACAAGCATTGAGCCCATGGTAACCAGCTCCTACTCCTAACGTATCTGCTTTTCTGACCCAAATCCTAAATGCTACACACTGAAATTGTCTTCTTTGTGACTCTTCTTATGTGCACTTTGCTCTTTCCCCTATCTCTGCCTCTCAAAATCTTATCTAAACTTACAGAAACAGTTCAAATCCCATCCTTTGCATGAAGCCTTCCCTGATACTTATGGTAAAAATTAACCACTTTCTCCTGCAGTCTCCCTAAGCACTTTTCTTGTATCTCTGTTTGAGCACTTAATGCATCCTGCCTGGTATGGCAGTTCTGTGTATCTCTGTCTTCCCTTATAAATTCCTGGAGGGCAGAAATGATGTCTCACTCGTCTTTGTATCCCCAAAAGCAACTATCACAGTGCCCGATGCAGAACTGGAGTTCAATAAATGTCTGTTGACTTGAAGTCTGGTTCAGTTTGCTTTATCCTCTGGCACTACTTGGGTTGTCACCATGACTGTATCTAAAAGACAACTTTGCCCTTCTGGGCTCTCTGCTCTTGTTTTATCTATTTTTATGATGTGTTTATACATAGTCCCTGCTTTATGCCAGAAGCCAAGCACTTTGGTGATACATTTTCAGTCAGGTTAAATGTTTGGCATTTTTTCAAGTGGAAAGGCCCTCAACATATGTATTAAGAGTTTTCTTTTGAAACTTTATCATGAAAATAAATGGGGCAAATAACTGCGTCCAATAAGGCACTGCATAGTTAATGTAGCAAAGTACCCAGCACACAGCCAGCTCACAGTAAACACGAGCCGAGTGACTGAGGGAATAAATCAATGGACTTACTAATTAATGAGAAACCTAATCAAGGGACAAAACCATCAGGTATGTGTATAGTGCTGCTATTTTTAATAACAGGATTTGAGAATCTTCCAAAAAACATAGATAACTACATACCTTGATGCAGTCCTGCCAACAGCCAGGGGATTTCTCTCCTTTGAATTGCATTAGTTCATCATCCTTGTTTATAGTTTGCTATATGCTATAGTTTATAATGAATTATAATTCACGGTTTATAAAAAATAAATTTAATTTACATTTCAAAAAATAGAGAGGGAAACGACAGAACAACTAGTGGCATGTTGTGCCTATGGAACTAGAGTCAGACTAGGTCTAGATTTGTTTATTTTTGTCCAACATCTGTGACAGAAAGGGCCAATCGTAGTATCTTAAATATTTTTCTATTTTTGCTTAATATATGA